>PVJO010002306.1:0-146888 GCA_004026905.1 Hystrix cristata
TACTTTTTTCTTTTCTTTTCTTTTTTTTTTTTTTGAGACAGGGTCTCTGTAGGTAGTTCAGGCTGGCCTTGGAGGACTCACTAGCCTAGGCTGCCCTCGAACTCACAGCAATCCTCCTGCCTCAGCCTCCCAAGTGCTAGGATTACAGGTGTGCGCCAACACGCCCACCTGTTTTATACTTCTGAAATTTCTATTGCAAAATCAGTATAGTATATTTGGGATGAGGAGAGTGAAAACAGAAAGCATTGTAAAACCCAGACAAGAAATGCACAGGGGTTTCGTGAGTAATCTTAGTTATTAGGTATCCTTTGTGGTTCCCATGAGCCCAGTGTGGTGATGGTAAGTGAGATTTGACCTGCCAGGCGCTGAACTAGATCAAGGGCTTCAAAGAGTAGTGATGGATGGTGCCTGGCTTTTTTTGGTCCAGTAGAGAACACAACTGTCCTTGGGGTGGGGTAGGCATCCAGGTGAAGCTGTGTAAACAAAACCCGGCTCTCTGAGGAAGGCATAATTAATTTTGCCGAAGAACTGTTGCCTGGAGAAAAGTCACCGGGTCACCTGGTGCCAATTTTTCAGTCATGCTCAGTCCTCAGCAAGTGAGTTCTGCACGTGCTTCTCGTGCAGAACACGTCAACATGTGCGTGATTTGTGTGCTGCACACTGCCTGTCTCTAGTGCCAGGCAGGAAACTGGTGTTTAAACCCAATCACAACTTTTATTTGTATAAAAGTTCAATTTTGCTTCTTTACTGGAAAAACAAATTTAGTTTTCAAATAAAACTCTCATCTAAAACTTCAAACACAATAGATGCCTTGGTTGCTTCGGTATCTCTTAATGAAATTCCCAATAAGAAAAATATTTATATTTTAAATCTGAACAGTTATCACAGATTTGCTTCATTTTGTTTATCTTTCGTCTTAGTTCCATACCATTTGAAAAAAGAATCTTAGCTATTCTCGACTGGCTACAACTTCCAGTAGAGGAAAGGTATGTAGATGATTAATTTCCGTTGTAAATATTCCTTTGTCTATAAAACTTACATACTTTTTAAAAATAGACTAGAATAAAACTTTGCTGTCTCCTATGTTTTATATCTAAAATAAACTCTTGAGTGCACTACGATGGCACATTTTGAAGAATTCCAAACGTGTAAATTATTTCTCAGCAAGTTTAACCATGTTACCCCAGTGTTGTAGAATTTTTGTTGAATTGTTCTTTCCACTCTGTGTTTCAATGTGTTCGTATAATATTACATTTTGATACCGTTTGATTTAGACCACACTTTTACACTCTGTATTTAGAAGAACCAGATTCTTCAGGGCATTCGTATGGACCGGTCAGCAGTGAAGTAAGTGTGCTTTCGTCTACAATGAGTTCTTTAAAAACCTGGTGCCGTCTAATCGATCTTTGCTGTGAAGCAGGCTTCTGGAATGTTCTGTAAGATGCTGAGATTTCTGGAGAGAGCGAATTACTATGCAGAATTTTACTAAAACGAAGAGTGTACTTTAATCAAAGTGAGAGTTGGGAGAATGGTTTTTACATTTTCTGCAGTGCTCAAGTGAACTGATGAATTAAATTCTGTATTTTCAATTCCAGATCCTTTTTCCACTCCATATTCTCTTCCTAAAAACTAAATGTTTTGTGAGAGTTTCATAAGTGGTTAAAAGAGGAATTGAGATGTGGTCTGTTCCTGTGCAACTCCCCACAATGAATGTAGTCATTATGTATTACAAACATGGGCTAAAAAAACAAATGCACCACATTTCTGTGAAAATATAGGTTGACAAATCAAGTAGCGGAAGAAGCTTTATCCTCAGGAAATAGTCTCTAGATTCATGAGGCCGTGTGAACAGCACAGCCAGGACATTGAAAAATGGGAGATTTTGTCAAAAGTATAGAGATGTCACTGAGCATGGCGGTGCATGCCTTTAACCCCAGGACACTGGGAGGCTGAGGCAGGAGGACTGCAAGTTTGATCTCAGCCTGGGCAACGTAGTGACTTAGTGAGACCTTGTCCCCACCCCAGAATATAGAGATATGCAAATAATCCTTCTTTCTTGAGTGATTATTAGGGAACTCTAGGAACCAGCTCAGGGACTAATGCTCTTAATGGAAGACCTTGTTTAACCTGACACCTTTAGCCAGTTCCGGGCTATGTCAGCCACGGTTTTGTGGTTTAAAACACTTGTGCTTTCAGGGTTCATGTGGTGGAAGCACTTTTATATCTTGGGGCCCAGGAAACGTTAGTGAAAATGATTTGACCGTTTTTCCTAGTGCTTCTAAGTTGACTTTCCTTCCACATTTTTTTTTTAACCTGTGACCTAAGACATGAAAAGCAATAAAAAATAAAAGTCTGTGACTATTGTTAGTTATATAAACGGATGAGGAGATATTGCCAGGTCCCCTCCTGCCACAGCCCTGGTTAGAATTTATTTCCTGCTTTTCATGTCTTTGATCTTGGCCAGATCTTGGTAAACTAGGTTTTCATAGTTACATCCACTTACTTCTTTTTCATTTTTCTTTGTTTTATTGTTATTCATTCATTTTTATTAGTACATATTTGCAGTATGTAATGTTTGCATTACTTGTATAGAGTTGGTACATGTTTATAATACATCTTATGCCCGTCCCCTGTCTCCCTCCTCCCTCCATCTATTGATTCCCTTTCCATTTGAGAAAGATCTTTCTCCTCCTATTATTTTTCTTTTAATTTGCTCTTTATTTATAATTTGGATTTCTCATGTAAAAGAAATCATGCAATATTTAAGCTGCATGTCTGATTTATTTCACTTAACATTATGGTCTCAAGGTGCATCCGCTTTCCTCAAATGACTCAAGTTTAGCCTTCTTTGTGGCAAATCAGTACTCCACTGTGTGTAAATACCACATTTTCTTTATCCATTCATCCATTGATGGATGTGTAGGCTGCTTCCAAGATTCAGCTGTTGTGAATTGTGCCGCTATAAACATGGGTATGCATGTATCCCTATAATATTATGCCTTAAACTCTTCTAGGAAGATATCTAGAAGGGGAATAGCTGGGTTGAACAGGATTTCTTCTTTCAGTTTTTTTGAGGACTCTCTGTATAGATTTCTACAGTGGTCATACTTGTTTACATTCCCACCAACGGTATAGAATGGTCTCCCCTCCCCTCCCCCGCAGCCTCTCAAGCATTTGTTATTATTTGATTTCTTCATGACATCCATTCTTTCTGGGGTAAAATGGAATCTCAGCATTGTCTGGGTTTGCGTTTCTCTAGTAGCCAGTAATGTTGAGCATTTCTTCATGTATTTTTAAAGTAGAGATGGCTTTCTATGGAAAGAGCCAGTAGAACAGAATTGGTCACGTGAGGTTGCTTCCTGTCCCCAGGTCATCAAAGCCCTGCAGAGGGTGGACAGCATGGTGGGCATGCTGATGGAGGGCCTCCGGGAGCTGAAGCTGGATAAATGCCTGAACCTCATCCTCCTTTCGGATCACGGTAACCGGCACTTGCGCCATTTACTCTTCTGGTTAAGTGGTATCAGAAAAGGTTTACTTGGTAGATTTTTGTTGCATAATTTCCTCCGAATGTATAGGCCATACAGTTTTTAAAATGTAGTTCCTTATGGCAAGTCTTTAAGAAAAATTACACTAAAATAAAATAGAAATGAAACCCAGATTCATGGAAACCTAAGCGCCTGCCAGCCCTACAGCAGCTAGCTTCCTATTTGGGAAAAGCCGACACCAGGGTTTGAATAGTTTTTTCAGTATTAAACTTTGGTAACTTTACGGTTTTAAATCTAATCAGAACAGATCAGTAGGTACCTTTTCAATTTTATTTAGCATAACACATATAACTTTAGAGGCTGTGTATATTGATTTTGACAATATTTTCATTTTGTGTAATGCAATCTTGGTGACAAGTTTGTGTACAGCTTTGGGACTCAAGAAACGGTGTGCAAAACAGAAAGTAGAAATGAGGCTGTTTATTTGTTTTTGCTCAGGTGTTTTGTTGTTTGCTTCAAAAATAATTACAAAAAGCTGTTTTTAGAAACAGACCTAAGGTGTTACATGTTAAAGTCTGAGACCTAGAATAGCAGCTAAAATAGGAGGCTTTTTTGGGCAAACAGTTATCTAAATCTGTGACAAGACATTCTTCTTTGCCGATGCAATGGTATTATAATAGATAAATGAAAAGAAACATTAAATTCATTTTGGGTGAAGGAAAGAGAACGTTAGTTTGAAAAAAAGTGAAATGGCGGATCCAGCTGAAATTCCATATCTTATTTATCAGATTTCAACTAAGGGACAACTATACATGAACATTTGATAACAACTAATATTAACTAATATACTGAGCTCATGTGTAATTAATTAAACTCTGTAACTGAAAGAAATTCTGCTTCCTGTATTAAATTCTTTATAAAAGTTGCAATGTACTTTGGGATTTCTTTCTCCTAGGCATGGAACAAGGCAGTTGTAAAAAATATGTGTACCTGAATAAATATTTGGGGGATGTTAAAAATATTAAAGTTGTCTATGGCCCTGCTGCTCGATTGAGACCCTCTGAGGAGCTTAATGAACACTATTCATGTGAGTATGTTTCTGCGTTAACTTCAAATTTGGTTATGTTAAGACTGTATTTCTCCAAATTGTTATAAATCATGGGGAATCAATATTTCATAATCTCTAGTGCAGATATTTTGTATTTAAATGAATTTTATGGCACTACATGTGAAGCCACAAATCTAACTACGTATCTTTTTGATATTTCTTCGTGGGTCAAGCATATTACTGGATTATCTTAATACAATTTGCTGTTGCAGTGTGTCTTTACTTGTATTAGGTTCAAGCTTGTGGTAGAAAAAAGTTTAAGGGAGAAATTCAACTCTGTTGGAGTTTAGATAATTAATGTCATCCCATTACTACAACTTACATCATACTAGAGTAATGTTCTGTTTTGAAGAGGGATGCTGGCAGAGATGATGAATTAGATAAGCAGTCAGTTTCTGTCCTCAGTAATGATTCTTTAAGCCGTTTCAAAAAGCAACAAGAATGTATGTTGGAAATAGAAAAGGAGAAGAAATTTCACATTCTCTCCTGACATACATAGAACGCGAATTTCAAAACAAGTGAAAGGTATTTATTCTTTTGCACATCAAGCCCCCTTTGTAACTTTTTCTAAACTTTGCTATCTGTCTTTTGAATATCTGTCTGATATTCAGGGATAATTTTTAAGTCTTTTTGACACTATTAGTGGTTTTTTTTGTTCATTTGTTTTGGGTGCTGGAGATCGAACTCAGGGCCTTGTACTTGGTGGGCAAGCACTCTACCACTTGAGCTAAATCCTCAGCCCCTTGACACTATTAGTTTTGAAATGAAAACAAAAATAAGGTTTTTCCGAGTTACCAGAATTGGGCTAGGTTTGGAATGAAATTGGTTTCAGTCAGTACTGTTGACTATTAATTTTTGAAAGATTTCATTGCAGGAAAATGGATATGAAATATATTAGCACAAAGTATGAGTTCTATATGCACAATGACAAGTTTCAATTAGTATTTTTTAAACTTTAGAAACCTAGTACAGTCAGCCTTCTATATCTGATGGTTCCATATCTGTGAATTTAACCAACTGCAGATGGAAAATATTTGGAAGAAAGTTGTGTCTGTGCTAAGCATGTACAAAATGTTTTCTACTCTCCAAATAACATAGTGTAATAACTCTTCATATAGCATTTGCCTTCCTTTAGGCAATATGAGTAATCTAAAGATGATGTAAATATACAGGAGGGTGTGTGTATGTTATCTGCAAATACTGTGCCATTTTGTATCAGGGATTTGAGCGTCTGAGGATGTCACATTCATGGACCCGGATGTGAGGACACCCAGGGACAACTGTACATGATGAATATAAAACCTGTTAAAAAAAAAATCACACAGGCATTAGTAGTACCAGAGATGTTTGAGCTGGGTGTGAAACAGTGTTACCACACCCTTACCTCATGTCTTGCCCAAGGGCTTTCACTTTGCGGAACAAAAACTACCTGTCAGTATTTACATACACACATAAAATATAGATACGATGTATGTTCTTTTATCTGGATGTTTTTCTCAAAAGTAGAGCTTGAAGAAAATTTGGGAATCTAGACAGTTGCCGTTGTGTGACACACAGTATACACTATGTGAATTCACTGGGCTGTGTGAATTCAGTCGTAAACCAATCTACACGCCCCTTCTGTGTTTCCCTGTGTCCCTCTTCTTTGGAAGTTCTAGAATTACCATTGAATATTGAAACATACAAAGTAAACAGTAAGTTTCCCACCTTAAGTCTCCTTACTTCAAAACTCAATTTCCCTTTTCAGAGTTGACCACTGTCAAGTTTGGAATTTGTTTTCACGGGTATTTGCTATGTGCATATTAGGCACATATGTTACCTTTTGCATAGTGAGCTCATACTAGGTCTAGGTGTCTACATAAATATGGATAGATATGTGGGAGAATGGACAGATATGTGCATGGACAGACAGATGCACACATGGCTGCCTGCCTGGCCGGGCGGGTGAGCAGACAGATGGAGGGAAGGGCAGATGCTGGCTAGACAAGTGCTGAGTTACCTTCTTTGACTTAATGATGTGACACTATTTCGCAGGCGACATTGCAGGGCAGTACCGAAGACTCTGTCTTATTCCTTCGGTAGCCAGCGTGCAGTGCCTTAGATGAGTTTGAAATCGGCTTTTGAATTTAAATGTAGGATTTGAGTTTGACATTCCACATCTTTGTAGAATTTTTAACTGTACTCTGTTATCAACTATTAATTCTTAATGTTTGTCCTCTTCAGTTAATTATGAAGACATTGCCAGGAATCTCTCCGTGAGTGTCTTTATTTTCCATTGTCTAGTTATTGTTAATTTTGTGTAATATGTATTTAGAGAAGGGGTTTGGTGTCAATTGTTAGGATTAGAATTTTTGAGTAGATGGGCCAACATAGTTAGCTCTTAAAGAACCTTGGGGGTCTCTCCTAGTAATCTATGTTTGGAAGTTTTTCAGAATTTACTTACTAGTGCTGTAAAATATGTGTGATAGTACCAGAAATAATTGAAAAAACAAAAAGAAAAATGTATGGCTGTCCTACTGTACACATATTAACTTTATGATATATTTTCTTCCAACTCAGGTGTGGTGGTGCCCACCTGTAACCCCAGCACTCTGCCAGGTTGAGGCAGGCGGATCACAAGTTCAAGCCCAGCCTGGGCAAAATAGTGACTTAGCAAGCCATTGTCTCAAAGTAAAGCATTTTAAAAGGGGCTGGGAATATAGCTCAGTGCGAAGGCCCTGGGTTCAATTCCTGGTACTACAAAGGCAGAAGAAAGAAGGAAGGAAGGAAGGAAGGAAGCAGAGAAGGAAGGAAGAAAGAAGGGAAGAAATGAAAGAAGGAAGGAGAAAGAAAAAGAGAAGAAAAAGAAAATAAGATTATCAGTTGTGACTTCTGTGTAATCTAGTGACACAGTCTAAGAGTTCTGGGGCTTTTATGCAATAACGAATATGATATCCAATAAAGATTTTAACTAGTTTGGAATAGTCACCTTGTAAAATATACAACTAGCAAGAACTTTTTTTTTTAATACTAGGAGGTTTTGCACTGAGCTACATACCCAGCCCTTTATTTGATTTGACTTTACTTGATTTGATTTGATTTGATTTGATTTGATCTCATCTCATCTCTTTTTATTTTATTTTTTGAGACAATGTCTAAATTGCTCAGGCTGGGTTTGAACTTGTGATCCTCCTGCCTCAGCCTCCCAGTACAAGAACTGTTATTTTTCTATTGTGACTGATTGGGCAGGCTGGTAAAATGTTTGTGAGAAAAAACTTTATGGAGTTAAAAAGAATTTCAAGAGCTGTTTACAGTTTAGACAATTATGGAAATAATAGGGCATCTTTGTTTTTTGTTTTGCCCTTTTGCAATTTCAGTGTCGCGAACCCAGGCAGCACTTCAGGCCTTACCTGAAGCACTTTTTACCCAAGCGCTTTCACTTTGCCAAGAACAACAGGATCGAGCCCTTGACCTTCTACCTGGACCCGCAGTGGCAGCTTGCACTGTAAGTTCTGCTGAGCGGCACTCCCCGGGCGGAGGGCGCCTGGCTTATCAGTAACTTGAGGCAGCCCGTAGGCCTTTCCTAGCAATGCTGCTGTGTGAAAACTCTACCAGTAGGACTCTCTTCATGCAACCCGGGATTTCTCAATCGTGGTCTGTTAACTTTTGTTTGAGACAAAGTCTCACCGTCTCACTGTGTAGTTCAGGCTGGCCTTGAGCTGACCATGTAGCCCATGCTGCCCTCGAACTCTTGGCGATCCTCCTGCCTCAGCCTCCCAAGTGCTGGGATAACAGGTGTGTGCCCTGACCCTTGACACCATATTGATTAATTCTTGGGGTCTATAGCTGCACCTCTCCACTGTCACCGCCTCTCTTCTGCTTGTTACATGATGTCTGATAATACGTCCAAATCCAGGAGACACTTGGTAAAAGCACTTTGTAGTAATGAGCAACTATTTATTATGCACAGATTTTTTTCTTCTCCATATTACTAATCCATCAGTAAATTTAGATTTGTCGGTGTGTTTAGAAGATTAGTTGGACAGTTAATGTTGTTAGTGTCTCAGAACTCGATCATTCACCCTCGTGCTGGCTGCCAGCAGCCCCGGGACCCCCCTGCCCAGCGCAACTGAGCAAGGAGCAGACTGGTCTGCAGACCTGCCCCAGTCCTTCTCTTCTTACAGAACCCGTGTCAGGATTCAGCGGACCATACAAGGAGGGATGAGTCTTCCCCTCATGGGAGAGTTAGTACTTCATGACTAAGTACAGTGTGCCAAGCATTTCTTCACCCCGGTCAGTGAGTTTTTACAAATGACCTGCACGTGACACAGAAAGCAAGAGAAGATAATTAAGTTGTGTAAAGTCACAGTAGTTAATATCATGGTATCAGGATTCAAAAGTGCTTTGTCTGGATGCTAAGGGTTGATGAACAAATCAACTCTAAGCAATGTGGTATAAAGAAGAAAGGTCAGAAGTTGGGTGTGGTGGCACATGCCTGTAATCCCAGCACTTGGGAAGGCGAGGCAGGAGGATCACTGTGATTTTGAGGCCAGCCTAGACTACATAGTGAGACCCTGTCTCAAAAAAAAAAAAAAAAAAAGTCCAAAACATCTCCTCCAAAAAGAAGAAAAAGAAAGTATTTCAAAGCCAAGTTTTTAAAATTTTCTTTATGCTGATTTTACCAAATATTTACTTAATATACATATATGAGTAGTCCATCTCAGAGGATTCTACTTTGAAATTCTTTTCCCCAGTTTTTGACATAAGATTATGTTGAGATGAGAATTGTGACTCAGAAAGTAATTTTGATCAGATGGTGTGTGGGCTGCATGTTTATGTTGTGAAGGAATTGTACAGGAGAGGATTAAGTAATCTGGGTAGCTACTAAATTTTTGCTATGTCTCTATTAAATGTCCTCGTTGTCTCTATGTAAGCTATTGGAAATCATTTGTATAGATAATGTTATAAATGATTTGTATAGGTAATGTACATTTGTATAGGTAATCATTTGTATAGATAATGTTGTAAATTTAAAAAAAGCAAAGGTAAAAGAAAAACAAGAATAATTACTTGTTTTTATTATTGAAAATGTCATAGTTATGAGTTACTTATATGAATAGACTTCACACTATTAATTCATGTATATCAAAATAGGAATCCCACGGAAAAAAAATATTGTGGAGGTGGATTTCACGGCTCTGACAATGTATTTTCAAATATGCAAGTAAGTAAACCTTTTATTGTTTAAAAAAATAGAATTAAACCCAAAGAAAAGCTAATATATAAAATGGGAGATTTAAAAACACAGGTTATGATTATTTTTCTTAAACATTTTTATATAGCTATTTTTCTTTGGACAACAAAGAATTTCATTAATATTTTATATTCATGTTTCATGGATCTGTGAGGTAACAGACCTTTTACTAAATTTCTAATAATTATTTTTGCTCCATTGAGTGGATTGCCCCCCTACAAAAGAGAGCCAGTGATTTATCATGCTCATGTTCTGAAAAGAGATTATTATCTTTTACATTTTATTTTATTTTATTTACTTTTTCATTACTGGGATTGAACCCAGGACCTTCGCACTGAACTACATCTACAGCCCCGCTACCCCCATTTTTTTGAGATGCTGTTTTGCTAAACTGCCCAGGCTAGACTGCATCAGCTTCCCAGAGTGGTGGGATTACCCACGTGGCTTGCCTAACACTTACAAATTTTCAAAAAATTGTTCTCTGCAGCACTGTGTGAGGTGGGCAGGGTGAGACTGATATACTGTTTCACAGGTGAGCAAAGAGTTCGCCATCCATTCTGCCCTGAAGTGTAGGGAAACTAAAAGAATTGTTCTAGGCGTCTTTAGATTGTGTGTGTGTGATGGAGGGTGAAACAATATCTCACAAGGCCCACCAAATCATGGCATTTTCCCCATCTTTACAAACTTACAATGCACATAATACAATTTGTTTTTTGTTTTGTTTTTTTTTTTTTTCTGGTGCTGGGGATCAAACTCAGGGCCTTGCGCTTAGTATAAATTTTTGCACCAACTCCACACGTAACTGAACTGCACTAACCCCTGTTACTTTTCTGGCCAAGCCAGGCTCTCTTTATTGGCTATGGACCTGGATTCAAGCACGGCGTTGAGGTTGACACCTTTGAAAATATTGAAGTCTATAACTTAATGTGTGGTAAGTGTGAACAGGCAGCTCTCCTCCCTGCCTGGATTAGAGGCAGAATAGGACTGTCCTAAGTAAGTAACGTGCTGGGCACCCAGGTGGGGTGCAGAGGAAGGAAGACAGACCCTCACACTTTCACTGTTCTCATCCAGCACAAGTGAAAGAAAATGAGCAAAATGTTGCTTCTTATTACTTGTCTGATTTTCCTCTAGACTACACACTGGTGAAGTCTAGTGCTCAGTGGGGCATCTGCAGAGTGCTAGACCCTGGGCTTAATTATATAGCTCTTGGGTCGGAGTACTGGTGGAAGCCAGAGAATAGAGTTGGGAAAAGTGAAATGTGAACAAAATGGTGGAACTTCTGGTAGCCATGGTAGTTGAATGGACAGCAATGCCAATGTAGAAACAAAGGAGGGGCATCCAGTCTATTCTTTATTTAGTCTGTATCTTTTGAACTAGTACTGTTAAAGTGGGGAATTGGGTTTAAATATTATTTCGTTTTTCTGATATTACTGGGTATTTGCAAAACCATTAAATATGTCTGGAGTATAAGTCTTTTAATGAGAGCTAATAACTTCAAATGAGTTAATACATCCTAAAATACTCAAACCCATGGCTGATATGTAGTTATTCTTTGCTATTATTGCTATTTATTCTTTGCTATTGTTATTCTTTGCTATTATTGTTATTATTTTACAATTCGAAATTTTTATGGCGAAGTAGAGCATACATATCAGTATTTCTAATCAGAATAGCATACTCATAAAAGGTCTAAAAGCCAAGAAAGTTTCAGTTAAAAGAGTACAGGGCTCATATGTATTTCTAAAACCACACAAATTGTAGTGTAAGTGTACATATTTACTTGGTTTTGGAACATCTAAGTACTCTTGGAACTATGCAGATTTGCTGAACTTGACGCCTGCTCCAAATAATGGAACTCACGGAAGTCTTAACCATCTTCTGAAGCATCCTGTTTACACCCCAAAGCACCCCAAAGAAGCGCAGCCCCCGTTGAAATGCCCCATCGCAGGGACGCCCAGTGACAACCTCGGCTGCTCCTGTGACCCGGCGGTGAGTCGTGCTGAGACGCTCGGCCTGGTGCGCGCTTCCTGCATCCTCTGCACAGTGTGTGCTGTAGAAAGCTGAACATTTAGGTGCACAAGGTCAGCGTACAGTTGTTTTTCATGCTAGGAGTGTACAGTCGTGTGCCTCCTCCTAGCTTTTGCAACTTGAGCTCTGTTTTTATCCCCTGGTGCTGTAATGAGTTGAGTAAGCTCACGGCGATGTTCCCTCTCTACAAGACAGCCCAACCTACTGTGAATTTAGGGGAAACCAGCGGTTTTTTTTGTTTTTTGTATGAGATGTGTATTTGACATTGCCCTTTTTACTCCTGTCTTCACAGGAGTTGTAGGCAGCTATCCTAATAATCAGTATCCAGTAAGTACCTAAATAGTTGTTGCAAGAAGATTAAAAGTACCTGACGTTGTCAATCAATTTGACGTCAGCCATAAAGGCAGCGGCAGTGGGAGGAGTAGTTTACACTTCCTGTTAGCTTCTGGACCTGATTTAGGCTCGTAGAGAGACTATTGGAGTGGGGACAAGGAATACAAAGGAGATTCATAGTTCTGGTTTTCCGTTGCTTGCGCCACGCCTGTGCACACCATCTCCCCTTACTGCAGTCGTCATTTCTCTTCCTTTATCCTCATCAGCGGAAGGGAAAACTTTCACTTGGACACGACTGTGGTGACTCTTATCTTTGTTTTGTGTTGGATTAATTGAGCTTGATTAGTGAGCAAGTTGTGTGTTACAGACTTACATCGTCTCTCCCCATCCCTGACACAGTTTTACAAATTGCTTTTAGATTTTGCCTATTGAAGATTTTCAGACGCAGTTCAATCTGACCAGGACAGAAGGTAACATCCGAGGTCCCAGCTGGAAGGTGGAAATAGCTTTTGCTCAGCAGCACAAGCCACAGAGAATTGGTTTGGGGTATTATTTGGGGGCAAATAAAAGCAATTGTGGGGGCCCACATGATGAAACGCTGATATTGCTCTGCCTGCAGTCTAGACTGTTAGTCATAAGGGAAGAAGGGCCATTTTCCAGTGGAAATGGTGTGTGACATATTTGCTGAATGCTGATTCATTCCTCATGAACACTATGGAAGTGTTTTTAAAATTTTGAAGGTTTTTTTTTGTTGATAGAGCCTTAAATTTTCATTTGATATCCTAGTTCAGGCTGGGCATGGTTGGGGGTGCACACCTGCAATCCCAGAACTAGGGAGGCTGAGGCAGGAGGATTGCTGTAAGATCAAGGCGAGCCAGAGTTGGGGTTGGGGATTTAGCTCACGTGGTAGAGCACATGCCCAGAAAAGCACAAGGCCCTGAGTTCAATCCCCAGCAACCCCTACAAAAAAAAAACAAAACCCAAAACATACAAACTAAATACTGGTTCGATATTTATCTCACCAGGTTTTTAATTAATTATAAAAGGTTATAAAATAATTTATTTATCTGGAGTTATTTCTTCATAACTTTTGAATGAAATTTAAGAACATAAAGGTGGCTGATGAAATTCTTCGGTCCTGACTGGGATGATCAGTCACTTTGATATAATCTCTAACCCTTAAATTACTTGACTCTTCTTCTTCTGCTGGAAGCCGGCGTAAAGTCTGCTTTAATCCTGACATGAGGCTGTTTGTATAAAATCCCTCCTCCACGTATTGGGGCGGGAGAAATCTTTTTCTAGCCAGTGTCACACAGTGTGAAGAGGGCGACGCTGTCAGAACTGAACTTGAATATGAGCTCAGGAACTGTATGTTCATGGAAGGAGTGTTTTTTCCCTGAAAGCTCCTGTTTTCTCCTAAGTCAAATAAACTTATGATCTTAATTCATAGGAAGATGTGAGAAGTAATTAGATGTTATAAAGCAATTCTGCAAAGTGTTTGATGTTTGGAAAATGCCAACAAATATCTGCATTATTTCGTTCAGTTTAGTCTCACAACTTCAGTTCTGAATCTTTTGCTTTCCAAGTTTCCACATATGCTTTCTGCAGTATATCCTGAAGAATGAGTAATTATATAATATTTAAAAACTGGTAATAAAAGTCCTTATTAACTGGACTTTCTAGCAGTTTCATGTGGCTTCCTATTGTAAACCTTGATAACACATTGATCTTTCTGTATCTGTATAAGGAAAAATTACTGCGAACCACATTGGTTTTGTTAACTAGTTGTTTATGGTTCTGCTCTTTTTTTGTTTTGTTGAGACAGGGTTTTGGTCTAAACCGGCCTTGAACTCATGGTGATCCTCCTGCCTCAGCCTCCTAAGTGCTGGGATCACAGGCATGCACCACCATGCCCAACTGCTCTTTTAATTAGTTGTTAGGTTTTGTTTTTTAAGTTAAAAACAATTTTTCAACATGAGCAAGTAGAGGAACGGGTTAGATGAGCATATTACCGTATATTATTATACGACACACATGAACCGCATTTGAATGGTGGTCTCCTTTTCCCTTTGTGGCCCAAGAGAAGAATGTTGACCGAGGTGCTTTACCCTATGGAAGACCCCGAGTGATTCAGAAGAGCAGTGTGTGTCTGCTCTACCACCACCAGTTCGTGAGTGGCTACAGCTACGACATCCTCATGCCCCTCTGGACGTCCTACACCGTGGACAAAAATGCAAGTGTTTGTCGCTGCTCTGGCTGCTTGTGGGTTTCAGGTTGCCATGAAGAGAACCTCGACAGCACGCCCAGCCAGTTTCTCCTGTCTAAAGACACACCGTGTGAACACAGCTGTTTCCCTCTGCTGTGCAAATAGAAAGGGGTCCTCGCTGGCAGGCGGCAGCTCGGGGCCACTACGGGCCTCACCAGGAAGGGCCCAGCCAGAGAGGAGGGGCAGGAGTCTTACTGGTGTCCGTTTTCAGATTTCTCAGGAAGCCCTTAAAGGGGAGTTAAGGGAGCTTCATCAAGGGCAACGGTTGGATTGAATTAATATAATTACTGAGATTGATACATAAAAAGACAGGAAATGGTGTACACGTGTGATTTCTGTGTCAAAATAGACACACATATTCACATATTCATACAGTTTTTGAACCTAATTTTTGAAATTTTGAAGTCTACTTCCAAACACTGATTTTTACTTGACTTCATGATGTATAGATAGCATCCACCATATTTTATAGGCACCCCATTATATTTATTGTTAATACCTTAATTATGATGGTCATTGATTCTGTTTGAATTTTCAGTTTTCTGATGTGATTAAAGCTGCACAAATTCCTCTTTGCCACCACCCCTAGGCGTTTCCCTTGTTTTTCAGTGGTTTTCCTCCCTTCTCCCAACAACTTCTGGCTGTGTAGTTGGCTGCAGAAGGTAGACGCAAATCCCTAAAAAATCAGTATTTTACTAGATAAAATGCTTAAAACTGTAGATAAAAACATAAACACAGTTTGCACAGTATAGGAAGATGTTTGCATAGATACGGCAAGGAATTAATATCCTGAACATTGCAAAGAATCTTCGCCCCTCACCTAGAAAAAAGACGAATGTATTAAGAACACAAGCAGGCCTCACGGGTCACCTCTGCCTGTTTACAGAGTGATTTCCTTCCCCTCCCGGTGCCTAATCCCTGCCGATTCTTTTCCTTTCCTTCTTTAGGACAGTCTTTCTGCAGACGACTTCTCCAACTGTGTGTACCAGGACCTTCGGATCCCTCTTAGCCCCGTCCATAAATGTTCCTTTTATAAAAACAGCGCCACACTGAGCTACGGATTCCTCGCGCCCCCACGTAAGCCTCCTCCTCCTCCCTGCCTCCTCCTGGACCTGCTTTTCTGTGTCCCCCTTGGCGCTTCATTTCTTTGCAGTCTGAACTTCTCCTGCAGGGCTGGGCTGCAGCCCAGTGCTAGAGTGCCGCTCAGTGTGTGTGAGGGAGGCCCTGGGTTCTGTCCTCGGTGCCTGAATAAATAAGCAGACACAACTAGTCAGAACAAACAGAAAGAAACCTTTCGTACGTTAGGGGGCACTGCGCACAGCCTTGTTCATTTACTGGTAGGAGTTATGCACTAGAAATAGAACTACGGGGGAGAAATTGAAAATGTATGACACTTTATTTTTATCTGGAGGGTAATTGCTCTAGTGCAGTCACGTGGAGAGAACACTCTTCACTTTCATTTGCTTTATATCTTCGAAACAGAATTTGAAAGAGGACATCGGCATTCTTAGGGAGGAGATAGAGCAGTGTTGTTTGAGAAGAAACTGATTTGTCCCAGATGTCGGTAAAGCGAGAGCCTTCAGTGTGCGGTCCCCGGGGAAGGCCGTTTGGGTTCCCGGGTGGCGGTTTGGATGCCCACAAGAAGCTATTTCAGGGCAGCCTTTTAACAGGCCGAGATCAGAGGCCGTCAGCGTTCGGTCAGGGTCTGTGGTCAGGCGTTGCCCCTGCGCCGTCCGGAGACCAGGCCCAAGCCCGAGGTCCAGCGAGGCCGGCCTTGGCGCCGTCGCCCAGGCCAAGGTGGCAGGTGACTCTGGGCAGGGCTGCTGTCCCCTGTCACAGTGAAGGTTGAGGGAGGGAAGACGGCCCGAGCTGTACGCTTCAGCTGGAGCCAGGCAGATGAGGTAAAGCTTCGATGGCTTCTTTTGAGGATCTTCTTATTGAAGTTTCCATTTCTTTGGTAACTTGTCTTTAAAAGGGCAAAATTAATAAATTTTAAGGGGCTTGATTGGATGCGTTACATTTGTGTGTCTTTCAGTACCTGGGAGAGTTTTACAGGTTCAAGAAGATACTCAGCTACTTTTGTTCAAATCCCCCCACCCTACAACCGTGAGAAACTCTAATAATTTTGAATGTCGTCTGTGAAGAATGAAAGGTTCTCCTGTTTTTTCTTTTTAGAACTAAGTAAAGATTCGAGTCAAATATATTCTGAAGCATTGCTTACTACTAACATAGTGCCGATGTACCAGAGTTTTCAAGGTAAAAATTCTAACTTTACAATTTCAGTACATATAGGTATAATTTGTATTTAGTAGGATTTGTGGACTAAACTGAATAACTAAATAACAAATACATTCTTAAAGTGTTGTTTAACTTTGAAAGCTAAGACACACACAAGAAAACTCTACAGATATTACAATTATATTCCAAAGTCTTATCAGTGACTTATTTAGAAGTTTCTAAACATCTTTAGCTGGACAGTATGTAATATTCTTAAACTTGTCTAGCTGATACAATCCACTATTACATGTAAGGAAGCAAAGAGGAGGACTTACTGGAAATATGGAAGGGGATTAGGAAGAAGGTTGAGGAGAGCGGGGGTAGAGGGATCAAAAATGATCAAGATTTGCTCTCTCTATATACCAGTCGCCCAAACAAATGTAACTATGAGGTATTGCAAACATACACTAATAAAAAATGAAAAACATACATACATATATATAAAACTTTGCACCTTTTCCCCAATATAGCAAATTGAAAATTCCTGGGAATTGTTTTTATTTTTAAAACGAATAGAGTTCATGTCATCGCTGACTACTGCAGTGTTTCACTCTTACAGGCAAAAATACACATTCACACTTCAGCTGATGTATGACTATCAATATGGAGCTTATAAGGAGTCTTTTTTTTAAATTTTATTTTAGTGGTACATTTTAGATATATGTAATGATAACATTCATCACAGGGGATTTGTGCCTGTACGTGGTACATCTTGCTGCTTCTTTTTTTCCCATTCCCCTCCCCTCCCTCCACCTCCCCTCCCTCCTTATTTACAAAAGCTTTGTTTCCATTTTTTCCTTCTATTCTTTTTTTTTTTCCCTTGTTCCTCCCTAAGGAATCTTATTCACATCCATAACACTTGCGAGTATTTCAAAGGGAAAATTCAGATACTAACAGTGGGGCTGAATCATGTTCCGTGTTTGGGATGGTGTCATGCTTAGTCAGGCATACACTCGGGGATTCCTAAAAACAGTCAAATTCAGCATCTGTCTCTTAGTTGCTCCAAAGGCCAAAGCCACGCAGTAGACTTTGCACCTCACACTGAGACTGAAGAGACCCTTGACTTTCTCCCCACGCATTGCAGATGCGAGCGTGGATGAGTGTTGACTGATTTCACGGGCCGGCAAGCTGCATTGTCCTTTGGAGAAACTCTCTTGCTCTTGTTTCAGTGATATGGCGCTACTTTCACGACACCCTCCTGCCGAGGTACGCCAAGGAGAGAAACGGCGTCAACGTGGTCAGCGGCCCGGTGTTTGACTCTGATTACGACGGACGCTACGACTCCGCGGCGACTCTGAAGCAGTAAGGATAGTGTCGCTGCTCTTGAAGTGGCCATCAGCGGCATGGCCGTCGGGTGGGGCTGCAGAACCTTCTCCACCCGGCACGGTTATGTGCAGGGCATTGCTGACCGTAGCCGAAGCCTCATGAAAGCTCTAATCTTGATGTTTATCTCAGTGTTCAGGAAGATATCCTTTCACTGTGAGGAGAACCCCTCCCGCTCACTTAGGCTGAGTCCTCCTTGAGCTCCGTTTACATGCCACACTCAGCACTGAGGACCTGCCGGTGGCCGGCGCTCCCTTCCCTTGCAGACCGCTAGAGCTGTCTGGCGTGGCCCCGTACAGCGAGCAGGGTTGTAGATCTGCAGCGCTCGCCGGTCTGGTGGCCTTGGGTTGATATCCCAGCCTTTAGCTAGCCATAGCGAGAGACAGTGATGAAGTGCCACTTTGAGGAAACTGTCAGCAGTGGTGCTATGTTTACCAAATGACAGGGGTGAGTGTTTTAGAAATTGGGTGATTCCCCCGCCCGCCTTTTTGTGGTCCTGGGGACCAAACCCAGGTCTTCACTCTCGCTAGGCAAGTACTCTACCTCTGAGCCAATCCCAGCCCTGGTTGTGCTTTGTTAGAACTCCAGTTACAAGAGTTTTGGGAGCAGTTTGCTACTGAGATTACAAGATAGAGATTGTAGACTGGATCCAACCCCTCTGAGAACTTTCTACCCTTCCAGGGTGACTTTGGACTGTTGTTGCACACCCTGCATTTGGAAGCACATAAACCTGCAAAATCTCAGCCTTTCGCTGTATCCCATGAGGCAGGAAGCTCCTTTGTAGCAGCTCCTGGGCCATAACCACAGTGTGGACAGAGACTTGCACATGCTTCCTTCTCACAGCCCCCGCGAAGCCGTGTGTCATCCTCTGTTTTATATATGATGATTCCAATAGGATCATCTTCACAGGCAGCCATCCCACTGTCTTCAATTTTGAAAGATGCCAAAGAAAACAAAGAAATAAACACAGCTTTAAGGCAAAGGAAATAGAATTACAGTGAATGCAATGAATGTTATCGCATGGGACATCCTTAATAATAGGCAGCAGTTTAAAAAGCTAAAATGAAGTTCCTGGACAGGAAAAAAAAATCCAGTTAAAGCAAAGGAGAATGTATAGCAGTGTCCTGCCTGCTGGGATGAAAATCCCTGACCCATTCTCTCTCTGTCCATCGTTTGTCCATAACCACACAGAGTATGGAGACTATCAGTAATGATTTAGAATCCTGTTTGTAAGTATTCAAAAACATTTTTCTTTAGTGTCTCAATTCTAGAGTCTTTAGGTAGAATTGAAGAACATTTTGAATTTCAATAGAAAATAAAAACGATTTGGATCTTCGTATGATTGGTCTCAATCTGGCAGAATACGTTGGGGCGTTATGATTACCTAACCTCATCTAACACATTCAGTTATTTGACTGAATCTGAACTTGAGCTGCGTTGTATTAAAAACATACTCTGTTGAAATGCTGTTTGAAAGACAGTTCTGTTCAGAAAATCCTTGCCTACACCTGTGGCTTCAAGAGTTTTATCTATTTTTTTCTCCCAGCAGATCATTTGTCTTAATATTTAGATCTCTGAGCCGTTTAGATTTTAGTTTAGGGCATGGTGAGAGATATGGGTTTACCTTCAATCTACTGCATGTGGACGGCCAGTTTTCTCAGCTCCGTTTGTTGAAGAGGCCATCTTTCTTCCTCCAGTGGATATTTTTTGGCCCCTTTGTCAAAGATCAGGTGACTGAATGTGCCTGGGATTGTTTCTGTGTCCTCTATTCTGTTCCATCGGTCCACATATCTGCTATAAGAAGGATAAATTTGAGTCATTTGTAGGAAAATGGAGGCACCTTGAATCCATAATGTTAACTGAAACAAATAAGATACACAAGCTGAAATATCTTTTTTTTCTTTTTCTTTTTCTTTCTTTTTTTTTTTTTTTTGAGAAAGGGTCATGCTTTGTAGTTCAGTCTGGGCTTGAAATTACCATGTAGCCCAGGCTAGTATCGCTATCACAGCAATCCTCCTGCTTCAGCCTCCCAAGTGCTGGGATTAAGTGCACTACCATAACTGGCATATATTGTTTCTCTTATAAGAGAAACCCAAAGTACTGTGTAAATAAATTAAAGAGTCAAATAAAAACAGACAATTGGAAACAGGGGTGTAGATCTTTTGCAAATGGGAAGGGGACCAAGAGATGTTGGGAGGTGGGGTACAGGGAAGAGAAAGGGACTTAAAAGGAATTAAGATGTGTCATGTGTGTGCACTGACTCCCCACCACGAATGTATTCATTATGTGCTGAAAACATGTACTAATAAAAATAATTTGAAAAGAAAGTAACTTCTATCTGAAGGTGAACATGGGCGTATTTTACAGAAACGGCAGAGTCATCCATGGCCAGGAAGTTCTGGTTCCCACCCACTTCTTTGCTGTGCTCAGCAGCTGTCAAAACGCTTCCCGGAGCCCCTTGTCCTGTGAGAGCTTAGACTCTCTGGCTTTCATCTTGCCACACCGGCCGGACAACAGTGAGAGCTGTGCCGTGAGTAGCATCCCTGTATCTCCCTCCCTCACGTGTGGAACATGTAAAATGCTCATGTGTTTGCATGTGCATCCATATTGGGCATTGCTATGAAAAAAAACACAACTCTTGAGTGTACTTTGCAACTGCCTGGTGGTGTAAGGTGATGATGACCAGCACATCATGTAACAGGAGGTTCAGGGACACGGTTTTGGGTTGCTGAGTTGGGTCAGCAGCAGCGTTAGGGACCCAGATCATCCCTGTCCTTCTGGAAAGCTCCACCACTCTTAGCATGTGGCTTTTGGCCCACAAAAAGATGGCTGAAGATGGCTCTTACTTCTCTGAATTTCATGTCTCAATTGTCTGCTCTCCTGACAAAACAGGAGAAGGCAGCCACATACTTTTTCCATCTTGTCGACTGAAACATTTGTAAGTGCCACAAGCCAGGTACTGAATGCCTTTTCCAACTCTGCCATCCCCAAAAGCTATCATGCCTCTACTGTAGGGGAACATATTTTTATCAAATTCTGTAATGGAAACATACCCAGAAGATATGAAATATTGGACTTGAACCAGAGAGAAGATTAGTTTTAGGTATATTATATTTATTGACTGCTTCTTCTTCGTGGCTGAAGTGGTAGCCAAGGATGAGTTGGATATTAGCCTGTGGGAGCACTTGCCTTGTGTGTACTTCTTAGTCTCTTCCTGTGAATGTTGGGACCGATGGCAAGTGTGTACTGGCCCAGGAGTCCCCTGCAGCAGGGCTGTTCCCTTTGGAGCCAGAGTAAGGGTGGTGGCAGGGAAAGAGGTTGACCGTGGGCTGGCGGGCAGTTGGAGGCTAGTGGGAAAATGGAAGTTGTTGGTCTCTTTTGTATACAAAAAGTCTATATTTATTGTTTTCAACTAATGATATCCCAAAGTTGCATAGACCTTTTTTGATAGTTGTCTTTAGAATATGATCACAGCCCACCAACCAGTGAATACTTTCTTCACTGGAGCCTCCAGTGAGTTCCAGAAACACACACTGATACATGGATGTATGAGTTCCAGCTCTGTAGTACCTCTGCTTCCACTTGCCAGCGTATCTTCCTTTAATTCTTTTCCAATCTCATCTCCTCTAAGACTTCCATCTGTCAGCAGAAGCAAAATTGTGCTTTATGACTCTCCCGATCCCATTGTCCATGTAACTACATTGACAACACATTCTCATAAGAACTAGTATTTGTATAACACAGTTGTGACATCGCTGCACTTGAAGGGGTCTGACTAAGGGAATCAAGATCCAGATATGAAATAATTTGCATTGGTTGGCTTGAGGGGGTAATCGCAGAACCAGGACTTGCATCTAGGTTTCTTCACAGTAATTCCCATACTCTTTCTACTGTATCAAGTGGTTTTTGTTTTCTAGTAGTTTTTTAATCCCACACTAATGGTGTTGCTTGCAGTCTCTATGTGATATGTAACTATCTGTCCCAGGTATACAACACTGTTTTTGCCCCAAAGTTGATTGATCTAATTGAGCCTACACGTTTGTATTAGAGGGCAAGCTGCTCAAATGTGGGGATTTTGCCTACCAAATCTTATGGCAGCCACCATTTCCAAAATATCATAACAGATTAAATGAGAGGGATGGAGAGCTGACTGGGGAAGCGAACTGTGTGTTCTCTGCTGACTTTTCTTCTTGATTTTCCATTCTCACAGCATGCAAAGCGTGAATCTTCGTGGATTGAAGAGCTGTTCATGTTGCACAGAGCACGGGTTATAGATGTCGAACACATCACTGGGCTCAGCTTCTATCAAGAAAGGAAACAGCCGGTTTCAGACATTTTGAGGTTGAAAACACATTTACCAACCTTTAGCGAAGAAGACTGATTTTTTTAAATTCAAAAAAGAAAAACCCTCCATGAATCTTTCTGAGAGAATCGTATTTTGTACAGTCCTGCACCCCACTATCACGTTGTTCAGAAACTGGCAAGCGGATATGAACCGGGCTCCTCTGGGATGCAGACATCTCGGGGAACCTTGCGGGCGCAGCGTGGCAGTGGGAGGCCTTCCCGCTGTCTCAGACAGACGTAATGTGCACGGACGGTGCGCGTTGTCCTTCTGGGAGGAAAGACAGACCTCGGCCAGCTGCTCTTCTGCTTCTCTTCGTGGAGACGTAGCCATGAAGATTGTCTGGACACCAGATATTAGAACTGCATCATTGACGATAAACCTTGATGATGTTGGCGAACAGCAGACTGATCGGTAGACCTGGAAGGATCCACGTTACATTAGTATCTCTACAAGAATTGAAAAGGGTTCTGTATTCTTTTTAACTTGGGGTTTTGTTGTTTTTACTTTTCATCAAAAAATTAATGGAAGCCGAAATATTTCTGAGAGCCTCTTTCTACCCTTTCTGTGTACTCCCTCCCAAGTCAGTTATTAATCTTGTGGGTTTTAAATTGTGATTGAATTTCTTCAGATTTAATGACTCCAGCAAGTTAAACTTTGAGAGATTTATGAATTGACTGTATCTGCCTATTATAAAATTTTACACCTGTGTAAAAAAATTCTATTCTGTTCACTGGTAATTAATAGACGTTGAAAAGAGCCCTAAATTTGGTTAGACTGTTTAGACTGTTAACAATGTTTTGTCAGGGTGACAACTTTAGGGCACTTGTCAGCACTTACGAAGTGGCATTTATTGCGGAGGAATAAACATTTCTCCAGGCACAAGAATGACCGAGCTGCAGCAGCGGCATCCTGTGGCCAGCTGGTCACGTTGAAAAGAAGGCGTCACCTGTCACTGTCTCTGTGGAAGGGACAACGGACAGAACAAACTCGACTTCCCCCGTTGCATGGACTTCACACTGTCATTCCACCTGTGAGCCTCGAAGGCCATTTTAACACCGAGGCTCCCTGGGTCCAGCTTAGAGATTATATTGATACACCAGCGGTTTTTACGTGTCCTTCCTGTTGTGGTCATTCTCCAGCTGTCGGGCCAGCCACAGAGACCTGTGGGTAATGTCATTTGTACCTGAAATTTACTAAATAACTTAGCAAGTTTCACAAGGTTTTTGTTTCAGTCCCACAGTTACCTGATGCTGTGTGTGTGTGTGTGTGTGTGTGTGTGTGTGTGAGCGTGTGTGTGTTTCAAAGTCTATTTTCCTATCTTAAAGTTCACCGTTTTTTTTTTTTTCTCTGTCTAGTCCATTCTGCTGTTAAGCCTATACATTGATTTTTATTATTTCATTTATGGTATATTTTATTTCTCAAATTTCCTTTTGTTTTTTTCTTTATATATTCTAGTTGCTGAGAATTTTTATCTCTTTGGTGAGACTTTGCATTTCTGCATTTGTTCCAAGTGTGTTTGCCGTTGCCTGTTGAAAGTTTTTTTTTAGGTGGGGTTGTTGTAAATCCTTATCAGACAGTTCCAACATCTGTGTTACTGAAATGTTTGCATCCATCAGTTGCCTTTCTTTCATTCCAAAGATTTTCCTGCTTCTATATGTGAATGATTTTTTAATTGAAAACTGGATGTTTTAAGTATTCTGTTCCAAAACTATTGATTTTAGTTGGGTGTGGTAGTGTACACCTGTAGTTCCAGCACTCAGGAGGCTGAGGCAGGAGGATTGTCATAAATTTACATAATGGGTTACATAATGAGACTCTATCTCACAAAACCAAAAAAAGACAAGAAAAAAGTGTGGATTTTATTTAAACCTTTTGCTTTTGTTGATTTTCTTTGACAGCATCCTAATGGGGAAATTGGGAGCACTGCTACCTCATGACTAGGTGTGGTTAGGAGTCCAGGTTCCCCACTCAGTCTCCACTGACACAGGGTGAGGGGTGAGGAGAGTGGAATTTGGCCCCCCATTAGGTCTCTGTTGGTGGCTCCGTGCAGGGATGCTCATGGCACCGGTTCTGCTCACACATGGTCTCTACAGGTGCTCTGGGACTGGGGTGGTGGGGAAGGCTTGGTTACCACCTGCGGGGATGAAGGTCCCAGGCCCCAGCTCAGCCTTCTGTGACACTTGCTGGCCAGGGAGCTGGCTCCTCTTTACCCCACTGAGGCCTCCTGGCAAGGGAGGGCCGTGTGCTTCCCTGGAGCAGAGGAGTTTGTCTTTTGTGTCCTGCTGACTGCCCTTTTTCTGGAGCTTTGGCCAGAGAGAGAGCAGGTCTCTCTTGGGGCTTTTTGTTTTCCTGGCGCTCATGGGTGTGTCTAGCTTGCTCCTTTCCAGGTCAAAATCTGAGAATATGGACTAAGACGAGATCTCAGGGCACTCAGCCCCATGCTGAGAGGAGAGTTGTCCGGTCCTGAGGTCCTTGGCCTGTCTGCCTTCTTTCTGCCATCAGAATCCTCCTGTGGGGGCTGGGGATTTAGCACAGTGGTTAGAGTGCTTGCCTCACAGGCACAAGGCTCTGAGTTCGATCCCCAGCACCAAAAAAAAAAAAAAAAGAAGAATCCTCCTGTGTTGGTTTGCTGTATACTGTCCAAGCCTGGATGTCGACTTCCTCTTTGTGGCAGCATCTCTGATTTGTGTCTATTCTCGGTACTCACACAGGCACACGACCAGTGCTACCTAATGCGTCTTACCAAAGCTGCACAAAGCAGCCAGGTCCTCGCTGCCTGTGCCAGACGCTAACAGTGCCAGAGGAACCAGTTCTGGTCCTCAGTCGGAGGGGGGCGGGGGCGGCAGAGCGTGAATGACCCCCGTGGGTTGGAGCAGGCGCCAGGACGACAAGGGGCATCCTGGGTGCTTCTCGGGTCTGTCGGCCGTAGCTTCCCAGCCTTTGAGCTGAGACGTGAAGGGTGAGTTGGGTCTGCCCCAGTGAACACAGTGAAAGGGGCATTCGATTCCCTCGGAATGTTAGAGTGTCCTTTTCCCATTCTGCCACCGTGTCCCACGTTTCCAGAAAGTGTCACCGTGTCCGATTTGTAATGTAGAACTGCTTCATTTCTCTTGCTTTGTGTAATAACCTGCTCTTAAGGGAAACATCAGGCTGACTTTTACTGTGCTGACTCATTAGGAAAGCGTGTCTGTATCTAATTCCTGCTTAATATTTTTTCTGTTGCTCTTACTTTGTGTTCCACTTTCTTCTCTTTTTCTTTTTGTGAAAAAGACTTCTTTTATGATTTCATCAGTTTAAAACATGAGACTGGTCTCTCTCCTCCCAATTTGAACAGTAAATTCACGGACCATCCAGTCACCCCTCAGGATTCAGGGGAAATGGGTCCAGGAGCAGACTCCCTCCCACATTTGGGTATCAAACATTTTGACACCAAAATTTGCAGATGCTCAAGCCCCTTTTCTAATATAGTGTATTATTCGCATGTAGCCTGTGCGTATCCTCCCACATACTCAATAAGCCATCTCTGGGTTGCTTATACGTGATGTAGTGTAAATGTTACATAAATAGTTGTTTTTCTATTTGGGAAGTGATGGTGAGAAACACAAGTCTATCTGTTCAGTATAGGTGCAGTTTCTTTTCCAAATGATACTGATCTGCAATTGGTTGGGTCGATGGATGCAGAATCTGTGGGTAGTTATATACACGGGAAGGTCTTTATCCTCCTTTTCCAATAAAAAGCTATTCTTTGTTTTTTCCAAATGCAAAATGAAGATTCCCCCTTTTATCCTGAATTTTAGTGCCACGCCTCAAGCCAGTTTTTTTGTTTTGTTTTTTGTGTTTTGGGTTTTTTTTTTGGTGCTGGGGATCGTACTCAAGGCCTTGCGCTTGCTAGGCAAGCACTCTAACCACTGAGCTAAATCCCTAACCCTCAAGCCAGTACTTCTTAAATGAGGCAAGTAACTTCCAAAGGAATTTTCACAGATAGTTCATTCATGGCAGAGAAAAGAACCAGGCAGAGTTTAAAAATATTTTTGAAAATCAGAGAAAACAGGCCAAACCTTACAGTCAAGAGGATAAATGTTTATGAATACATCCCGGCAGAGTGAGCAGACCTGCAGAGTTTAAGGCCTGTTAGGGCAGTTCAGTCCTGTGTCTGCAAGAGAGGAGACGGGGATGGGCCGAGACCAGCCCCTCTCCGGGACAGGTTGTTCCCACTCTTGATGTTCCTCTGTCATCCTGTCCTGTGCTGTGGGCGTGTGCTTGCCTATCAGAGGGACTGGCATTTGAACTTTGAAACTGAGCGTGCTGAAGCACTTCGTGCTGAAGCTTGTCACAGGAATTTGGGAGAGAGTGAGCGCTTTCATACGCATTAAGTCGAGTTCCACCATGGCTGCAGTCCAAGGATATTTCACCTGGTTTTGGGCCAGTCTCCATATTGTAAGAGAGGAAAAGACTCTTCTACAGAATACAGGTGTCTGTAAGCTAAGAAATGTGGATTTACAAATAAAATTTAAATACACCCGTCTTGGTTGCTTTCCTGGGTGGGTACGCGTGTGGAGGGTGGGGCAGAGGAATGGGAGGGAGGTGTGCTGCTTCCGGACTATGGTCCTGCGTCCAAGGCCTGTGGACCATTAACCACGTCTCAGAGAAAAAGATCCAAAGTTCATTTCAGGGTTAGAGAGTAAACATTTCTAACCTGGGAGCTAGATCCTTATTTTTGGTATTTTAGTTTAGTTAGCTTTAGTTGTACTCTTAGGCACAACCAAGTGTCAGGTGCATGTAATGACCTGATGTTTAAGGTGGTCTGAAACCAGACAGGAACTATCCAACTTGGAACTTGTATAGGTTTTGCCAATGTCAGTTTTTTGGATTTGTCTTTTCCATTATAGGTAAATAATGACTGAAGAAAAAATAAAGATGTTTACTGGAAATCATATCCAAACCAGAAACCACAAATGTCTAAAATATATCTTCGTCTGGTAGAGAAGAATCAGTTTCTGAGTTATAACCACGGGACACAAAGAGGAAGTGACATAAAACAAGCATCTTTTATCCCCCACCCAATGCTGTTGTAATAAATTTAACTTTACACTTGCCCACAAATTATCAATTTTAGGATTTTTGTTAAGACTAATAGTTTAATTTAAAATTTCCTTCTATTTTCATTCTGCCAGAAATTTAGAACTCAGAATCGACTTTCACATAGTAGTGATATAAAGCAATTTAACAGATTAATCAAAAGTAGGATTTTTACAGTATCTCTTGATTCTTTTGCTCCCTGTCATCCAGACATATCTCATCGTCACAAGTGTTTATGGAAACAGTTACATGGCATCGTCTCTCGTGTGATGTGAAGGAAATAAAATAGTGGTCTCAGAATTGAAGGTTTAGGCGACTGAAAACTTGACGTGATTCCCAGGAGACTGCAATTTCTTCAGTCCAATGAATGAAACTCTGTTCAGATTTTCACTTTTTCTTCAGGTGACGCCTATAATTTTGGACTCTCTGGCACTGACTGTTCTGCACCTTGACACAGTTTCACTGTCTGGTGTGAAGAGCTGGTCACTCGTATCAAGGTGCAAAGAGAAAGAAGTAGGTAAATCGGTACAGCGTTTAATTGTGCACTTGTTTTTAAGATAGCACCATTATGTCACTCAGTAGAAAGCATTATATGGGAACTAAATTAGATTTGACCAGACCAGAGTTCAGTGGATTCCAAAGCTGCGCTCGCTCTGTGCCAGGCTGTTTGGCACTGGGGGGAGGGACGGGAAGCCTGCCCCCTGGAGGGTCACTTCCCCAGTCCACTTCTGTGTACCTGAGAGACAAGGTCATGGAACCAGACCATCTCAGACATCAGGTGATATGTCCTAGGCCTGACCCGTGTCATGCACTCACAGCACAACTGCAGATATGTGATGGAATTTATCGCTCCTTCATGATCCATACAGCGTTGGTAGGTGGCTCTGTGACCTACTAGGGAGTTATACCCGTACCCTAGACACTAAATGCCAATACATAGCTTGCTAAGGGCAGTCTGCAGACGTAAAAGGAAATAAAATGACTGCAGAGTGTTATGGTTATAAGTGTAAGAGGATAATTAACTTCTCCTGGGGCTTCCAGGGAGCTGGCAGGGCCTTAGCCTGAAGCGAATACCATTGCCACAAATTTCATAAGATAATTGGGAACTGAGGAGCTGTGCTGTGTAAACATTTCCCAGCCTGCAGCTCTCCACTAAATTCTCCAAGACTGTATCCTTTGAGCTTGTTCTGTTAGACTGAAATTTTTTTTTTTTGGTAGTGGGGATCAAACTCAGCGCTAGACTGAGTTTTCCCCCAGTGACTGTGACTTTCATTTGCACTTAGCATCTATTTCTTCTATTGATGTATTGTCCTGTCTCCAAAGTCATCCGTTACTAAGAACAGATGTAATTTTCTATCTCCTGTTTCTAGCACAGCACCTGGCACAATGCTGTTGCTCAATAAAAATTTCCAGGTAAGTGCAAACCAGAGGGACAACCCTACTGAAACCCCCATTTGAGGCAGTGAAAGCATACAGGTCACAGTGATGCGGCTAGAGGGCAAGTCACAGGAACGAATTATTCTTTGGTTTTTAGGTGCCAGATGGGATTTTTCCACTAGAATGTTTTAAGAAGTTTGTTTATAGATAGCTCCTTAGTGTAATTCTGCTCCTTAGTCAGAATTTTTAAAAATAATAAAAGACTAAGAACATCTTTTAAAAGCCATTCACAATTGTCCCAGGACCACCATCCTGTGGAAAGTCTGCTACTTTGTGAGCTGAAGAGGAAAGAGGGAACTTTTAAGGTTTTAATGTTCACATGGAACCTTTCCATAGAGCAGGTTTTCTCCTGCAGCCCACACTGCCGTGGGCACTCACGGCAAAGGCAGAGATGGGTAGACATCTCTGCTCCCACACTCACCGACTCCATGCCAGACCTTCCGGGGGAATCACGTCAGAGTGGGGGAAATAAACACAGGGCAGCAGCCACACAAGACATCAGAAACAGATTCGGGCACTGTCTGTGTGTCTTTCCGGGAAGAAAGACATTTTCTTACCACCTCTTCATGTCTTTGAAATTCAGGGCAGTGGAAACTATCACTGGTTATGATTTCAGTGAACTAAAATGTGCTGCAAGGAACTAAAAGCATCCCCTCTGGTAGGTGATACAGGCTGATAGTGAAAAGGATGTATGGAACTAAATAAATCAGACACAAGCTCAAATAGCACATGGCTTCCCTAACACGAGAAACTCAAAATATAAATAAAGGGCAAAATAAAGGATAGATAATAGGAAGGAGGGAGATAGATCTTTCTCAAATGGGAAAGAGACCAAAAGATGGAAGGTGGTAGGAGGGGAGGGGAAGGGGATGGAGAGAAGAATTAACATGTGTTACAGGCACGCACCAATTCCCCATGAAGAAAGCGAGCATTACGTACTGCAAATATGTAGTAAATAAAAAAAATTAAATTAAAAAAAGAAAACAACTTTTCAGAAACCCAGTGAATCGGTGATGTAATAGCAAAGACAACTCTCAAAATAGAGCAAATATGACAATTATAGTAATATCTATAATTTACCAGGTGCTTACTTTGTTCCAGATGTTTGTGGTAAATAACTTACTATGCTTTCTCAACTATCTTCTCAAATCTTGAAACTATTAATACTAACTGTGCCTAGCAAGCAAGTAGGGATTTGAACCCAAGTCTTGGGAAAGCTCATGCATCTAAATATTATGTCATGTTGCCTCTTTAAAACACACATTAGAAATACTCAAGTTCATCCATCTAGTTCTGCTCCATCAGTAGTAACATTCCGAACTGGAGTAGAGATTTATTAATAGTTCTTTCACAACATGAGATTCTACCGATAATGAAGAACACGTAAAACTGAAGAAGGGGATCTCTAAATTAAAAAATACACAAAAGTCTGGATTAAGATGCTGGTAAGAAGCAAATGCAAACAAATAGAAAAAGTCTTATCTTATTCATGGAATCAAAGATATGCAGATGATATCATTTTGTGCTTGTCCCATGGGAAAAGATGAAAAAATGCAGGTCCCCTGCGCTGGGAAGGCGGGATTATAGACAGTCACCTCAGGAGTGGCAAGCTAGATGCTATGACACATCGGAGGGCAACTGGAGAATTGTGTCCCAAGAGCCTAAAAATCGTTCCCAAACTATGACTCATATTTCAGTACTTTGAAGAAATCATTATACAATTTTACGAGAGTGTTCAATCTAAATATTAAATCATTACATAAATGGTAATAATGCATTATATTCATGTAACAGATTATTTTCTTTCTTTTTCTTTTTTTTGGGGTGTTAGAGATCAAACTCAAGGCCTTGTGCTTGCCAGGCAAGTGCTCTAACCGCTGAGCTAAATCCCCAGCCCTATTTTCTTAAAATTTGTTTGCCTCAATTTACTGACGTGGAAAAGCTCACAGTATATTAATTCAGAATGACAGAATCTAAAATAGCATTGCTAATATATCCATTTTGGTGAATGGGAAACATTGAATCCTTTTTCTCCCTTGTCTCTCCCTCTGCTTCCTTATTTCTTCCCCTTGGTTTCTCCCCTCGTCCTCCTCTGCAGGTGAAAGAGTTAGAAAGTTAACAGTTACCACATGTGAGCAGCAGGATGTGGGGTAATTCTCCCTCTCTTGTTCCCATATAATGCACTTTTAGAATCCACACGAAGTGCCAGTAATATTCAGGCAAAAATATTCATGTAAAAATCTGAAGTGTCATTCCTTAGGTTAAACATGTGGCAGTGAGCGCTCAAACAGCAGTGCCCAGATCGGCCCAATTTGCAGCTGGACACTGAACGAGCGGGATTCTCACCCTGTCGCTGTTTGCCACGGTGGAGTTAGCATGATTCCCAGAGGCTCGCTGTGCTTGGCTCCTGCTGCGTTGCACAGGACATTCACTGTTTGTCACCTTCCTTCCTACCTTGAAGGAAGGTGACAAACAGCTGGTATCTTCCTACATTGTGTGCTGGTATCTGCAGAGGAAGGGTGATTCTTTCCATTTTCAGACCTGGCTTTCCACTTCCTACAGGGTTGTATTTCCCTAATCATTAGCCCTTCTCTAATAGCCAGGGAAGTAATCTGCAGTTCCTCCCGGTGTGCCGCTTCCATCTCTCTGCTCGAAGGTGCGCTTGTCCTTTGACTTGATTTACCTCGTCCCTCCAGCCGCCACACGCTTCCTTTGCTACACGGCTAGACACGGAATGCCTGGTTCACACCACCCCTCACTTTACTCCCCCACTAACCTCTGCCTTTTCCCAGCACCTCCCCACCTCCCGTAACTCCTCTTTAAAAAGTAAAAATTATTATATTTCCCAGTTGACAAAAAGGATTTGTGTTTGATTTTTCGAGACAGGGTCTTGCTATGTAGTTCAGGTTGGCCTTGAACTCACTGTGTAACCCGGGCTGGCCTCATGGTGAACCTCCTGCCTGCGCTTCCCAAGTGCTGGGATTACAGGCCCAATTAACAAATTTTTATTTTTATTTTGGGAATTAAAAAAATAAAGTGTAAGGAGGGAAAAAGCAGTCGTCCATACATCGTACCACTATTAACATCCCATTGTACTAGCTTCTGGGTTATTGTTTTAATCTTTTTCTTTTGTGTTTCAATTTTTGTGATTATTTCAAACAACCCTATGTGCCCTAATCACATTTTTCAGTGAAGTTCATGCATTCTTTACTATTTAGAATTTATTATTTTAATATTTTTATATTTGGGGGTCTGCCATTCTTTCTTTTTCTGTTTTGTTGTATCATTCATTGAACTTTTTACGCACGAGTTCACCTATCTGTGATCCTGCTTTATAATGTGAAGCATTTCTATGGTTTCCCTCATTCTTTGACTTAGTTTTCTTCCAGGCATGGTGGGTAGAATGAGCCTTTCGTGTCTTCCACTCTTCCCTCCTCGTATCCTTCTTCTCTTTCTTCCTTGCTCCTCCTTCCTTTTTGTTTTAACCCCATGAATGTCTGCTGAGTTTCATGCTATTTCTTTTTAACCTAGTCAGGATTCATTCTGTTTACCTGAAGTGAGTGGGTGGCTGTTTTCCACTTGAGGCTTGCTGTTGGGTTTTTCTTTTAAACTACCGCATCAGAGAGGCACATTTTACTTCTTTTCAACTTCCTGAAGCTCCGGGGCAGGGTGGGGCAGCGCGGGAGAACACGGGGACTAAAGCTGTCTTCAGACTTTCTGTGACCTTCGGGCCCCTTCCCTCACTGGCAATGGTGTCTCCTCACCAGAGCGGGAACTTGCTCCTGCGCTGGGTTCTCAGACTTTGGCTTGATTCCCGCATTTATTACACACGCAGGGGAGGCCACATCTCTGTCGACCCTCTTTTCTCTTTTCCCATTTTGCCACTTTTCCTCGAGAAATAGTTTCCCGTACCTTCCTCGTTCACCACTGTGGCAGACTCTTTGCTCTTTCTGTCCTGCCTGCCCCCTTGCAAGGTGACCTCGCCCCTCCGTCCACCAGCAGGGGGAGGCTATTCTCTCTCTGTCTCTCTCCCTCTCTCGACTGTGGAGTGGCCCTGTGACACTATGGCTAACAGGATGTGCAAAGGGGACACTCTGCGGCTTAGAAGGCTGTCTGTAAGAGGCCTTGCACATTCTGCATTAGGCTCCAAAGTGCTCCCACTGCCTTGTGAGGAAGCCCTGGTCCAACAACTGATAGATGAGACTGTAGCAAGGAGGTTTAGGCTCACAGCCAGCACCATCAGCCTGTGAGAGAGTGTCAGGTCGCCTCATGCCCTTCGGTCCAATACAGGTGCCAGACATCAGCCTGTGTGAGTGGTCCTGGATGGGTCCATCCAAAGAACCACGCAGCTGAGCACAGCCATAGCCCCATGAGAAATAAAAACTCACTCCTTTAAGCTACTCCAGGTTTGTGTGATGTTTATACAACGGTGCGGAAGAACTTGGTATGTGAAAGTATTGGCCCCGGGACCAGACTGTGGCAGAGGAAACGGCAATGAGGCGCTGCCCGCATCGTGTGCCGTGTAGTATTAGACTTACTCCAACTCTGTTGCCGGCACTAACTTGGAGGACTGATAACACACCTGACGAACCAGAGGATCCGGCTCAGGAGATTTTCTAGCAGAAGCGGGAAGCGAAGTGTTTGTTGCCATCTGTTATTTGTATACAATGAGATATTGAAAGACAGATGAGCTAAAATATGGACAACTTGCACATCTGACATTAACTAAACAAGACGACTAGTTTTCATTGTTAACAGAAAAGGAAACAGTAAGGATAGGTCTCTAGATTGCTTTTTTTTTTTGGTTGCTGGCGATCAACCTCAGAGCCTTAGGCTTGACTAGGCCAGCGCACTACCGCTGAGCTAAATCCCCAGCCCCAGGTCTCTAGGTTTATACAGAGGTTTAGATCGATAGGTGACTTGCTTTTGTTCCTGCTGGGGAACACTGCTAAGAACAATCTGGACCCTGAGAGGCAGAGTTAGGCCAAGTTCGGCTTGGCTTCTGTCATCCAGAGTTTTCTGAATATTCCCAAAGCTTTAATTCGTTCCTCCAATGACAAGGGGATACAAACCAGTCTCCTGCCACACACACTCTTACAGTGCAGTCCGGTTTGGCTTCTCTCCCTTGGACCCTGTGGATAGACTTAATTCCGGTCTTCTCAAGCGAACGTGACGTCGTGGTTCTCTCTGAGGGTCATGACCCTCAGCAGGTCCCCCTGCAGGTAGGAGCCTGCCCATCACTCTCGGGCTGGGCCTGCACGGAGCCGCCCTTTAGACACACGCTGGGTAATTCTGAGGCTCGGGGCTAGGCCCTGGGAAACACACTTGAAACAGATGCAACTTTTCAGTCAATGATAGGTCTGATTTTGCTTTCTTCCATTCATTTGGTTGTCTCCTAAAGAGACAAGGGTGAGTCAAAAACTGAGACACAAATCACGTGTGTGTGTGTGGTTAAAAGGACACGTTGTTGCACACTGTTGGCTTAGATCTAAAGGGTCCCTCGAAGCTTCACGTTTGGAGATGGAGCCTGCTCAGAAGGGGCAGGTCACCGGGAATGTGTTGGAAGGGTGTGTACTTCACCTGGATCCTCCTTTCCTTTCTTCTTCCTGGCCACCGTGCGGCGAAATGCTGTAGGAGATCGGGGCAGCTGCAGACTGGCTGGAAGACAGGATGTGCCTGTCAGTTACAAAGCTCCTTACCGGAGCCGAACAAGAGTGCCGCAGTAACCTGATCCAGTACAGATGTGACCTGTCAATTACGGCCGGGATGCGGGCAGAACAACCTCCGAGAGAGAGATCTGGGGGTATAAAAGGCAGCAGCCACTGACTTCCCCACCGCTGCTACAGTCTTGTTGCCCTGCTGTCCTCCTGTTTCTGCAGGGCCCATCCTGCTTGCAGGATGTATCTTTTCCTTTCTTCACTCTTTCCTTTTCTTTCTTTACTTCAGTTTTCTTCACCTTTTCCTCTAGTTCCTTCACACTGACTTTTCCTTTATGCTAAATAAAGGTTGTGTTTGTCTGTTCACTGGTTGTTCCAGCCACTTCTTTGGGTGGAACAGAAAGAGCCTGGAATCCTCAGACACTGTGCCCTGTGGTAACACATCAGCCAGCCATGGACTGAGTCCACTGTGCGGTGGATTTATTACTGTGGTCAACTTGAGAGGGAACACCCAGCTGGACTGAGTTGGTGTGATCCTGGGTGTAGAGGACCCACCTGAGGATTGTTGCTGATGCAACATAAGGCAGAGTGGGAGCAGAAGATGATGGCCGGCTGTTTCCCAGGAGAAGCTCTGCTGCGGCTGGTTCTCCTGAAGGGGACTTGACTGTTCTCATCACAGAAGGTGCTCAGGGCTTGCTGTCGTCGAAGATGGCTACTGTTCACTTTAGGGGAGCTCTGGTCTTCATCTCCGCTGAGAGCACCGTGTCCTGGTTCCAGTAAAGATTTCTTCAGCCATCATCTGCAGACACGGACGTACACGGGACAGTGCTGTGGGCTCCCAGCCCTTGACTGGATCTTTGGGGTCTCCAGTGCATAGGTAGATGTTCTGCACTCTTCCTGCATCTGGCTTGCGTGTGTGAATGTTGTAACTTGGTGTATTAAATCTGCTCTCTTGCAAACCGTTGGCTCTAGAAAGTGACTGCTGCACATCGAAACTGTGAGCCAAAGTAAACCTTCCCTTGAAGTCGCAGGTGTTGTATATTTTGTTCCAGAGCCAGAAACCAAAACACACACCCATGTTCATAGCGGCACTATTCACAACAGCCAAGAAGAAGAAACAATTGAAATGTCTGTTGATAGATAAATGGGAAAAAATGAAGTAGATCCTTACAATGGGAGATTATTCGGCCTTAGAAGGAGGGAAATCCTAGCCAAGCATAGTGGTCAGGCCTGTACTCCTGCTGCAGCCGGAGGCAGGAGGACGGCAAGCTTGGGCGCAGCTGGGCAGCTTAACTAGTCAGTGAGACTCAGTCTCATAATAAAAATTTTAAGAAGACTGGAGGTGCAGCTCAATGAGAAGACCCTGAATTCAATCCCTAATGCTGAAAAAAAAAAAAAAAGATCCCATCACATTACTACTTGGATGGACTTTAAAGGACATTAGGCTAAGTGAAATAAGTCACTTATAAAAAGAAAAATACCGTGCAATTCCACTTGCATGACATATCTAAGGAGTCGAATTCAGAGCAGCAGAAAGTAGAATGGTGACTCCAGACAGCGAGGGAGGAGAAAGGACGAACTGTCTGACATGCACAGAGTTGCAATTCAAAAAGATAATGTTTTGGAGATCTATTGCACAACACTGGGAACAGACTTGATGCAACTAAGCTGTTGACTTAAAAGTGGTGATGGTGGTGATTTTTACGGTTTCTGAAAAAATTTTAAACCACAACTTTAAAAAATCAAAGTGTGAGCTGCCAGAGAACAGGAAAGTTGTGTTGACAGGGTAGGTAGTTAAGTCCTGATTGTAGAGGGCGAATTTGAAACCCTTGTCACGAATATGAAATAATAAATACAAGAAGAGTGAAAACAATTGTCACGGTGGCAATACTGCTAGCCCTGCAAATGGTGGCTCTGGATAAAGCTGAGTGTGCCAAATCCCTGCAGCTCCAGGTGAGCAGCGCACTCCAGCTCTAAACCAGGGCGCTCTTTCACCGCCTGCTGGCCTGTCTGAGGCTGCTCAGTTTGAGGAAATAAACACAACAGCTGGTGGGAGACTGCTCCCCAGTGAGAAGTTTCTAGTACCGAAAGGTAGGTGTTTTTCATTCACCGAACTATTTCCCTTAAAGCTAATTCCTATAGCCACTATATGAAATGATTCACTTACGGGTTCTTCTGTTTATTAAAACGAACAATGAATGTACTAATTCACCAACTTTTAACCCTTAGTATGCATAGTGCTAAACTCTGTGGTTTTACAGATGATATTGGTGCGGACCTGGGTTTGCTACCTAAGGACACAGACATGTAAGTCAGCAAATCAAGTGCTGTAGAGTTATATGTGTGCTAGAAGTTGTATGTACTCTGAAGAATAAGAATTGGGTGAAGGAAGAAGTAAAAGGGTTCAGCAATTAGTGACTTAGCTCCCTGCTCTTAGCATTCGTGAAGAAGAGGTCATTTGGTCACATGGAGACACACAACTTGTCAGAGAGCAGTCTCTCCTTTTTCTAGTTGCATTTTTCTAAGCAGGCTTGTCTTTTGAAATCATTACAGACCTGCTGAGTTGCTGAGAAGGAGGAGAGAAGTCCTGGCTTTCCTTGACCCAGTGTTCTCAGTGATTCGTCTTCCAGCCCAGGGGCTGATGGTGGGATAAAATATGTGCATCTTTCTCTGTTTTGTGATAGGTTTAAATTCAGTGTCAGTGCAATCAAGACAGACAATTACACTGCTGTGGTTTATGTCTAGGTGTCTTCCTAAAGCCTCCTGCGCTCACGGGTGGGGCTTTTGGGAGGCGACTGGAAATGGGTGTGTGATATTGCACCATGGGTCTGTGGTACGGGTGAGTCCAGTGATGGGTTTATAGCTGGATGCGATGTTGGGAGGTGAAGTTTGGTGGGAAGATATATATGTAGGCATAGCCTGGAAAGATATATATATATATATCTTTCTTCACCGATGGCTGTTTCCCACTGCCGTTCCACGAGCAAGCTCCTCTGCTGTGCCACCCTGCCTGGGAGCCAGCCCACTACGGACTGAAACCTCTACAAACTGGGAGCTAAAATAAGCCTCACCACCTTTAACTTGTGAGAAAGTAACTAAGACATGTACCAGCACCACAAAGTGACCCCCTTAGGATTGCACCCACCTCCTTCCTGCACCATCTGTAAATCCTGGAAATAGTGTGTTAGAAGATGACTTTGGCTTCAGAGATGACGTCTAGTGGAGAGACAAACATGTAAGTCAAATGCAGAACCACACAAGGTGGTTGTCATTTTGAGAATGTTATATAAACAGAATCACAAAATATGCGACCTTTTGAGACTGGCTCTCCTTACCCACCCTCAGTATGAGCACAATTTCCTTGTGGCGATCCAAGGTGTTGAATAATCAAGAGTCTGTTGCTTTTTTATTGCTGAGCGGTGTTCTTGGGATGGATGTACTCAGCTTGTTTAATCATTCACCTCTTGGAGACATTTTGGGTTATTCCTAGTTTTTGTCTATTACACTTGGAACTGCTATGGACAACTGTGAGCTAGTTTTGTGTGGATATAAGTTTTTCCCCCTGTGGATTAAGTAACCAGGGAAAATGTTTGCTGGGTTGTACGCTAAGTGTTTAGGTTTTGTTTTTCTTAAGAAACTGCTAACCTACTTTTCAGAGTGGCTGTAACATTTTACATTGGTATAGTATTCTGTGTTATCATCTTTAATTTTTGCTTTTTGATAGGTATGTAGTAATGATTCACAGTGGTGTTACATTTTTTATTTCTAATAATGTTGAATATATTTTCATGTGCTTATTTGCCACCTAAACATCCTCTTCGGTGGAAAAAAAGAATCTCACCGTATCTTTCACTCACTTCAAAGGACATGCCTTGATTTTTTTACTGTTGTGTTCTGAGCTCTTATGAATTCTGCATGTGGGTCCTTTATCAAGGCTCTATCATGCAAATATATCCACATGGGCTGAGGCCTACTGTTTCACCCTCTTACTAGGACCTATTGCAGAATAAACGTTTTTAATTTTGATGAAGTCTAACTTTTTTTTCTTTTATAAATCATGCTGTTGGAGTCAGGTCTAAGACTTCTTCACTAAGCTCTAGGTTCTGATGATGGTTCACTTATGATTTTCTCCTAGAAGTTTTATATTTTGCTTTCAAACCTATGATCTAGAAGTTTGGGTTAAGTTTTGAGTAGTATGTAAAATTTAGATCAGGATTCACATTTTTGTCAATGAATGCCCAACATTTGTGACATCATAGGTTGAAATGACTTTCTTGCCTCTGCTGACTTGCTTTAGGACCTTTGTCAAAAAACATTTGGAGGGTTTGAGGATTTAGCTCAAGTGGTAGAACCCTTGCCTTGCAAGCAAAAGGCCGTGAGTTCGATCCCCAGCACCCCCCACAAAATCATTTGGAGATAAAGCTTGATGAGTTAAAGGTCAGTGGGAGAGCATTTGGCTAGCAGGTGTAAGGCCTGCAGTTCAACCTCCAGTCCATCGGGGGTGTTCCTGTTGATTCATGTCTGGGTTTTCTATTTTGTTCTGTTGATCTATCTATCAGTTCCTCCAACAATACCATAGAGTCTGTTTACTGTACCCATATGCTAGGTCTTGAAAACAGGTATAGTGAATCTTCCCACTTTATTCTTCTTTTTAAATTCGTTTAGCTATTTCAGGTGTTCTGCATTTCCTTATACTTTTTAGAACAATTCTGTTTTTAATCAATAAAATATCTCACTGAGATGTTGATAAGAACTACAGTAAATCTACATGCCGACTTGAGGAGGGAGAGAGAAGCCACATCTTTGCTCTGCTGGTCCTTTCAATCTGTAATTACACCTACACATTTGATTTTTGATTTCTTTTATCACTGTTTTCCAGTTTTTCTTAGAATGAAACAGAAAGTTTGTTTGGGGGGGGCATTGTTTTGCTTTTGTAGATTCCTTGGTATTTTTTCGTATGTAGACAACATGCCATCAGCCAATAGAGACAGTGTTACTTTTATTTTTCTAACCCATGGAAATTTTGTTTTCTTTTCTTGCTTTATTGAGCTGGCTGGGATTTCCAGCACCATGTTGAAAGCAGTAGTGAGTAGACACCTTCACCTTTTGCCTGATCTCAACAGGGACAGGTTGTGTTTCATCTTAAAGAATGATGTTAGTTGTTGGGTTTTGTTTGTTGTTGATGCTGGTATTCTCTATGGTTAAAAACAAATGTAACATTTTAAGTTTCCCATCACTACACAAGGTGCAAGAAACATTATTTCTCTCTCTCTCTCTTTTTTTTTTTTTTTTTTTGGTGCTGGGGATTGAACTCAGGGCCTTGTGCTTACAAAGCAAGCACTCTAACCACTGAGCTAAATTTCCAGCTCTATTTCTCTTTTTTAATGATCAGTGTCCATTTTTTGGTAAGAAAGTTTTAAAACTACTTAAGAAAGACAATAAATAATATGAAGAAAAATGTTCACTCTTGGTGAAATTTTATAGTAATCATATTTATAACTACTTTAAAATTCACCTTGTGATATTAGGTGCTATAATTTTACTAAAGCAAAATGTACACATAAAAAATAAATTTCACCTTGTGATTATATGAAAAACAGTGATCACATTAATGATGAGTTTATCAATCATTAAATACTTTAAAATATCTTTTGTACCTTCTCTGGGTGCTTTGTCTTCGGATCATGTAATTCTCATCTTTGGAAATCACAGTAAGAAAAGCGGCAGCAGTTATATTTGGCCCTTGTGGTTAAGTTTTATGGAGTAATGATAAGATATAATCGCTTTGTCAAAAATGTAGCTCTCATCTTATTGACAGGAGAAAGTGGATGATGTAGTCATTTCCATACTGTTAGATCTCAGAGAAATAGTGCCCTTGACTATGTCTGGCTGTGGGGATACCAGGGCCATGTGCGGTGGGACTGGTGATGAGCGAGTCTCGCAGATCCTATGGGAATCCCTGGGGATGCGAGGCCTGGGCCTGTGCATTTGAGGGACCCAGAGGGCTCTTATGGTGCAAAGAGCATTGTCTGGGGAGAAACGTGCTCCTGGGCCAGGCGGTGGGACCTTCCCCAGGTGCATGGACACTCTCAGAGTGACTGGCACTGGCTGTGGCTGCTAACAAGAGACATTAAACTGAACTTTTAAAAAACTGGCTTCTCTTTTTCCCCATTTAAAGAAATTAATGCATATCATTATACAGCTTAATGAGCTTCACTTTGTACATATACACAATATACTTTAATTATTCCCCATCACCCTTTCGCCCGCCCTCCCCATTTTCCCATTTTTTGGTTTCAGTGAATATAACGTATTTTGATCATATTCATCTCCCCCTTTAGGCTCTCTTACGTCTCCTGTCTGTTCCCCTGATTCCCTTTCTCTAGGCTAATAATAGTTTCCCTTCTGTTTTCTTGTCATTTTTTTAGATCCCACACATTAGGGAGAACATGAGATATTTGTCTTTCTATTCTGGCTAATTTTGCTCAACACGATGGTTCCCAGAACGATCTATTTTTCTGCAAATGACAGAATTTCATTCTTTTTATAGCCACGTGTATTTTCTTTACGCACTTATCTGCTGATGGGCATCAGGACTGTTTCCACATCTTGTCTATTGCAACTTGAGCTGCAATCAACACAGGTATGCAGTCATCCTGATAGTATGCTGACTTTAATTGCTTGAGGTCTATACCAAGAAGTGGTACAATTGGGCCATGTGGCAGTTCTATTTTCAGTTTTTTGCGGAATCTCTGTGCTGATTTCCAGGCGGCTGCACTAATTTGCATCGCTGCCAGCAGTGTGGAAGGGTTCCTCACCCACCTCCACATCCCGCGTGCTCCTAGCATTCCTTTCTTGTATTCTTGGTGACGGCTGCTCTGACTGGTGGAGATGGACTCTCAGTGCAGTTCTGATTTGCATTTCCCTAATGGCTAAAGACCTCAAGCTTTTTTTCGTGTACTTTTTGGCAATTTGTACTTCTTTTGAGAAGTATCTGTCCAATTCTTTTGGTTTGTGTTTTGAGAGCTACACAAGGGGCCGGAGAAGTCCGAGTTCTAGCTGCCTGGGATTCTGTGGTTGGGGTACAATTTGTCTTTGAGCGCTACAGCTTCCGCCCAGCAGGGGGCAGTAAGTGATTATGAGAAAGATGCAAGGACAGAGTCTGAAGGTCGCGTTCAGCGTGGCTAGCAAACGAACTGCTGTTTTGTTTGGGGCGTCTCTGCTGCTGAAATGGTACATATTGGTTGAACATCCACAAATTCGTAATGGAGTTGCTGTCATTGGGCAGAGACGCGAGGCCTAGAGCCTGATCTCTCGGTTCAGTTGCCCTGGAAGGTGGCCCCCGCACTGGCCAGACTCCTGCCGGTCACCCCTTGGGCGCCCCGCGGTCACCCAAGAGAGCTGTGCACTGGGGCCAAGCGGTGGAGTGCGGCCTCAGCCCCCAGCTGCTCCCAAGAGCCAGCAGCTAGATTGTCAGAGATGCCGCAGCCCGGGTCTTCAGCTTGCTCATTTGAAACTGGCCGTGGAGGGAGCATTTGTAGTGGAGATTTTCTAATGCTCCAAATATTTACCAACTCGCCAAACGCGTTCACTTCCTCCCTTCACGACATTCCTTCTCCTTCAGTCCCAAGCCTGTCACTGTCCTGCTTTCCGAGGCCTGATCCTAATTCACCTCTGCCGGAACAGACCTGAATTCGGCCACCCTCTCACCACTATGTCCTTCTCTCTGGCCTCTGGCTTGCCAAAGCCCTTGGCCTACATCACAGGGTCGAATACTCTTATTTCAGATGCACATTTCCCAGGAATCTTGCGATGAGATGCTGAGCCTGTGTCTAAGACAGCGCAGTGACCAGTAGGTGTGGTAAATCTTGGCACATAGGAGATGCTCACTTAATGACTGTGATTTTTGGTTATTGCCACAGAACAATTTTCTAATTCTTTGACTCCAGGCAACTTATTTAAATTTTTTTTTTTTTTTTGAGACAGGGTCTCACTATGTAGCCCAGGCTGGCCTTGAACTCTTGGCAGTGCTCCTGTTTCAGTCTCCTGAGTGCTGGGGTCACAGTTGTGTGCCACCGTGTCCAGCCGACTTCTTAATGTTATTTTTTCTTTCTCACTTCTTTCATTCTGTGGTATCTGCTACCTTTTACTCACACCATGGCCCTGGGTGTGCCCCATATCCACCTTCCATCTTCTCCCTCATTGCTTGGCCTCTTCCCTCCCCACAGGACCCTTCTCCCATTTCCTTTAAGGTTTTCCTCCGGTGCCATTCTATGGAGCTATTTTCTCCTTATCCCTTGCATTCTGCTGCTCTGGGTAACCTGATCTCTTCATGATGTGAGTCTTTAAATGTGTCCATGAACTTCTGAAATTCCGTGAGAAAGGGAAACAAACTAATCCGCTGTGGTCAAGGAGACCGCAGATGGGCCTGGCAGAGTCCAGGAGTATTCTGAGAGCCTGGTTCAGGCCGACAGGACCAAGAGTGATGGATAGGGATTTTGGATGTGGGCCATGATGCAGGGAGGCGAGCTGGGCCGGCAGGGCTTGAGTTCTGCCTGTTTACAGTGGCCGCCCGGTGGGCCCGGCTCCCTGGGGCGAGAGGGCTCCGTGTGCTCCGGTCTGTGTCAAAGACGCCTTTAATACCCTACCTCCGGGGCTGTTGGCTTTCCTCATAAAACCCTGTTTGGAGTGATATCTCTTGGGAAGGAGTTTTGGTTTGAAACGGGAAGAAAGCAAGCTTGAAACTTAATTGGGAAGTCAAAGATGTATGGGGGGGAATGGTAACAATTTCGAAGTGGAAAATATCTTGTAAGGAATAAAAATAGTGGCTTTTCGGTGGCATGTGAGGCGGTCTGGCTGCTAACCCTTCATTAGCTGCTTTCCTGTGCCCCACTGGGACCATCGTGCGCCTGCTGATTGCTGCCTTTGGTGGCTCCACCCACTGCTGTCCCTTCTGGGTCACGGATTCCAGGCAGACAGGTAGCTTGGCAGACAGTACGAGCAATTTCCCGGGAAAGCCGAGCTACCAATCACTTATCAAGTGTCTGCTGACCGCCTTTCATGTGCTGAGAAAAGGGGCAGGTGCAAGTGGGGATGGAAGAGCTAAAAATAAACAGATGATGTTATTTTTCCTTCTTTTCTTTGTGCTACAGGTAGAGCGAATGGTTTTCCTCTGTTTGGAAAGAGACAAAATGAACAAAGAGCACGAATAGAGTGAACTCTTTTCCAGCAGGAAGAGTCCAGAGCTGAGCTTCTCCACGGAGGCACCGAACCTGAACTTGGTCTCAGAACATGCTGGACGCCTGGCTCAGGGCTGCCTCCACCAGTGCTTTCTGGTTTGTGTCGAGCGCAGACCTCTCCTGCCCCATTCCCATCCATAGGAGATATTCACATCTTCCTTTGTTAGTGCTTGGGGGTACTGAGGTTCCTAACATTGTCTCGTGAAGGTTCACTTTAATATATGGTCCGTAATTTCGAGTCGTGAACTCGTTTTAGGCCTTATCTGTGGAAGTCCTTCACAGCCGGGCTTGGGAATATGTCTCTCTTGAGTTTCTAGTTTGCACTAATCAGGCACCCTGGAGGTATTAGCATCTCAGCACTAACTTTCCCATTAATCTCCTGGCCTGGGCTTTCCACACTACATAGGTAGGGCTACTTCCATTCTCAAACTGCTTTGGGGGAAGGCGCATACCTGTCAATGCCAGGGGAGAGTTTTTACTTTCCATGCAGATCAGACTGCCTCTCTGAGTATTGCTGGGTGAATTTCTTTCCTCCCCTTCAACCAGGGTTTGGTCGGTGATATTCTGGCTTTACTGGAAAAGTGGTTGTACGGTGGTGGTCATAGCTTCATCTCTACCTGACGGGATCGGAGTTTCTTCTGTGCACACGGCAGTGTTGCACAGAAGACTCTGGGCTCCTCGTTGGGTCTGGAAACCTTCTTTCCTCCCAGGGGAGCCTCGGTGCTATGTGGCCCTCACAGCTGCAGTTTTTAATTCTGTTTTACTTGAAGGGCCTCTAAGTTTCCCACAGTTGTCCCACAGAGATCCCAACAAAGCATTTTAAAGAACACTGACTATATTTTACCCTGAATTTCTGGGTTTGATGTAGGAGAATGTTCAGCTTGATTATAGCCCAGAAACAAGCTGTTAATTTGTTTACAATCCCGGAGATCGCTGCAGTCTAAAGCCTTTTGAACTGTCCTTATGCAGACACCGTGGCACAGTGGGGCCCGGACAGTGGCCCCTTCTTGGGCTATCTGGAGTTTTCACACATCCAGACACAGAAGACGGAGTCCTGTCTGATGCTGTCCACAGCCAACACAGACAAGGTATTGTGGACATGACCCACGTCACCTACTTTTTGTTTGCAAATGTGGTCTCTTTATTTTTCTGTGTAATCACTTTAAATCCATCTGCCCTTATCATGGATCCCGGTGTCTCTCTTTCACACTCACACTAATGGGAATCATTCAAGAGCTCTTCTTCAGAGTCCATCTTTCAATTCCCACACAGGCAAGCTGGAAAAGTCTGCTGTCCCTCAGCGGAGCTACGCCAGTTGTTGCCACACGGTGGCGCTAATGAACGCAGGTCCGTCTGCGGCCAGCTGGCTCCTGCAGTTTCTTCCTCGCTGGTAGCTCCCTTGGACAGCAGGGTCACATCTCTCAAGCGCATTCCAGATTTTCAGCAAGTGTATTCTAAAGCTATGTTCTCACTTAACACTAGTAAAAATAATAGCTTCCATGGATGCAGTGCCTTCCCATTTCATAATTAATCCACCCTCAAACCTGCCCTATGTGGCGCCGCTGAAGCCCACAGACAGGAAGTGACTCTCCCAGGGGAATTTTACAAATGAGTGGAAGAGGGAAGTTCACCGCCCTCCACACCCCATCGTGGCTTTCGGACCACACCTCTGGCCACACCAGCAGTCTGAGGTCCAACGCAAATGTCTCCTGTGCATCTGCACACAACCTTGCTCGCTCATGGTCTGTGACTAAGAGCTAACCGAGCTTGACCCTCAGGTTCTGGCGGCCACAAACGCAACAGAGGTTCTCCGCTGTGGTCCCAGAATCTCGGATCCCAGCCCGGACCCCCAGAGTCATACACTCTGAAGGTGGGACCAACAACCTTTATAATACCAAGCCTGACCTGCAAGGATTTGGATGTTCACCTAAATTTGAGGAACCCATTCAAACAACACATACATCATTTTGTCTGTTGGGTTCTCTGGATACAGTGCCCAGGGATGATGTAAGATTTTGAAGGCCTACAAAAATATTGGCAATGTGAAAAAAACAAAAAACAAGTTTGATCTCCAAGCTGAGCAAAGAAAATACTAAGCTGTAAATCAAAATGAGTATTTCGTTATCTACATTACAAAAGAGCAAAAATAGTGTAGTTTTGTTAGCTACACTACAATATAGAATCCAAATTCTTATAGTTATCCCTTTAGTATATTTAAAGCTTCTCAAAAGTAACTGTATACTTGTGTCTTGTTTTGTTATTTAATTCTTGAATGTAGAGACTCAACTTCTCTTAAGGTGTCTCTGCCACCAGATGGAGGTTTAAAAAGTGGGAATGAGAATTGTCGGTTTCTAGAGATGTCTTCAGATGACAGCAAGATGTTGGTGTCATCTACAAGAAAGTGCAAAGGATTATATTGTAGAGGATTTCCACCAAGATGCCTTCAAAACTAAATCATTATAGGCAAATGAAACAAGAAAAATATCTCAAGTTATACACAATCTGACTAGTCCGTTGTGACGGGGTGTCATATTTTATTTCTATTTTCTTCCCATCTCTGCTCTTTTACCAGTGTATTTGCTAAAATAAACAGGTTAGATGTTTCGGTAAGGTGGAAAAGAACAACAGAAGAATGTTTGCCGAGTACTTGTGTATCAGCTATTAAGTGCCTTGCAGATAATACTTAAAGTAATCCGATGAATACAAAACTAAGTTGATATTCACATCAATATTCAAGATATTTATTCCTTTCTTATAGATGGTGAGCTGAGGTTTCAGAAGGCTAAATTACATTCTAAGGTTAAATGATTAAATGTAGACCTGGGATTTAATGTAGGTCTTTGATGCACTAGATACCATAATTATTTTTCACAATACCATGCTGCCCTTCTGAGAAGTAGTTGTTAATAACTGGACAGTTTTTACTGTGCAAGGAGCACCATTAACTATTCTTGTGGGATCTGGAGCTAGGTGAAATAATTTAGCCTTTCTGCCAGTCTATGTAGGCATATACTTAATAAAAACTTCCCTTAAGTATGAGAAATCTAAATTTGCTACATTTGAGTTGAATTTCAACAGCTGACATTTAAGGGAAAAGTTTCATATAAGTTAGCCTATTTTGAGACTTTATTACTCCCTGTTCCCCCACAAGACTTTAAATGCAGCAAATCCCATCACTCTGTTTTGTACTGGTTGCTTAGAGGCAGTCTGTGGCTACTGTGCCACCACCTCCTAAACAGTGTTTCTGCCGGATCGTTAGTCCGCGTGACAGGTGAGCCCACAGGGATTACAGACCAAATCATGTCTGTTACTGGGGCAAATGCAATAGGAAAGGTGTAAACACTGCTTTTGCCTAAGTCCTTACTCGGATTCTTGGAAATACTTCTCATGGACGAGTCTGGGACTCCCCTGTCTGCTCTCTTTGTGCTTGGTGTTTTAGGCAGCAGTTTAAATAAGAAATGCTCCCCTGGCACAGTGCCCCGCAGTACACCCTTAATCCAGGGTCCTGCACCTGTCCTGCATGGCTGAGGCCTCCAGATAACAGCGTCAGGTACAGGGCTTGACCCTACCACCTGGCTGGGCCTGTGCTGCTGGCACCAGGCCTCTCCCTCCACCGCCTCTGCCATGATGGACTCCAGGGTCCAGGCGGGCAGCTGTGTGTCCTTTGCCGAGACGTGTCTGCAGATGGGCTCTTCACCACAAGCAGACAGCCCCTTAGTAGCTCTGTGACGGAGACCACCGAGAAAGCATCCTGACCTCGTGTCCCTGAGCAGCCGGGAGACAGGCTTGGAATCTTGTTCTCGGCCATCGGGGCATCATCACTAAAAATGACGTACATGTTTTGTTTTATTAAAAAATGAAACAGTAATTAGATTCTGGAAGTACTTTATTCAGGCTTGGGTAAGGAGACACCCGAATTTGTCCTTAGAACCTGTTAAAACAGTTTTGTGGATGGTGTCACTGTGATGTCTGCTTCAAAATGCAATAGCAACCTGGTGGTCTTCTGCAGACTGAAAACATGAACTTGGCGGGAAATGAGAAAAGTCAGGGGCCAGGATGCTCCGTGCAGTCAGAGAAACCTGTCAGGGTTAAAAGTGCAAGAACAAAGAATTGGAGTAGGGTGTGGAAATGGTTTTGAATCTTGGTAAAAGAAGTGCAGCTCTATTTAAGGAATCTGCCACACTAAGTAGACAATTTGCTTTAGATAAATCAGATGAAGAGGACAGAAACACATCAGAATGGATGTGGAGCCTGGGCTGGGTGATCAGTTCAGGAGAGTCTCATGGCCAGGGGAGGGGCCCTCAGGGCCTCTCAGGGGAGGGGGAGTTTCATGCAAGGAGCTGGAATGTGAGCTACAAAGAACTCTCAAAGACATGGAAGCAGGAGAAAAGGTGTTAAGACAGGAGATCTGCAGTCTGGGGAGCAGTCATTTGGAGCCACAGAGTGGAAGACACTCCTCTTCACAGCATGGCAAACAAGGAGCAGAGAGAGGGATCAAGGGAGTAGGAGGGAGCTAGACCCTTCCAGGCCACGCCCCCAGTGACCCACCTCCTCCCACCCGGCTTCACCCCCCAACATCATCATTTAACTATAAACTTATCAGTGGACTAACCCACCAATGACTATCACACCCTCATGATCCAATCACCTCCTCAAAGTCCCACCTAGAGGCACATTTCCCTAGTGGGATATCTACATATAAATCAGAACACCAGATTTTAAATTTCAGTTTCTCTTAAGGTTTACTGCAATTTCCTACCCCAGGACATACTGGGGTAAAACATATCAGGACTATTTTATCCACTAGGCAGGATATGAACAGCTCTGAAGCAGATGAGCCAATCAAAATCTACAAATATAACACTATGTGAACTGCATTCAGATTCACTGTTCATACAATTTTTGTTGCATTCAAAAATAATTTTGGAAGCTGGAATTTCTTATTTTGAAAGAATTCCTAAGTACACATGGTGATAGCTAACAAATCATAGCCAATCATAAATCAAATGCCCCTTGCAGCCATATAATTTTAAAACCAAAATTATAAACATAATTTTTGGTTGTATGATACATTTACAGCCAAATTTTAATGTAGGATAAGGGTTTGTTTTGATATGTTTTATATGACATAGATTTGAACTTCTATCCAAGATACAAGGCCTTAAAGTAATCTTGAAAACTAGTTTCTGTCCACCCATACTTAGCCTTTCCCTTTCCACAGAGTGAGCAGTGTGGTGTTGGTTCAATGGGCTACCACCAAGTGTATTAATTTCTGGCTAGTAGTGAGGATTTCGACCGGTCAGCCTCTTCATTTACTTGGGTATGTAGATATTCCCGAGAAGATTAGAGATGGAAGATGAGTCTGGTACCTAGTAGGTTGGTATGTCTAAAAGACAGAGCATATGGGTTCGATGCTGGGACCCTTTGGGAAAATAGCAGTGGACAGCAGAATAGATTTGAACTTGGAATCAAGGACTTAATTCAGCAGTTAAAAACTGAAAGAGGGTTTAGAACTTTATAAGTTTCAATATCATCTGTTGGAGGAAGGATACCCTTAAGTTGATTGTAATGACTGAGTCTTGTGGTAGGCTGCGTTGCTTTTCCCAATGACTTGCTCCCTTCCCCGCAATATAATCAATCATGCATCCTCACCCACTGCAGTGTGACTCCCAGAGTTCCACTTTCGCAGAGCCCCACTTCCTGTTTGGCCATGTGACTTGCTTCAGCCAATGGAAGTGCAAGGATGCCACATACAAGCAGGAATCTTGAAGGGTGACTGTGGGATTTAGCTTTGCCTCTTGCTGTTCCTCTGTCTCCCTCCTCAGGAAGATTGCTGCATCTCAAATAATTGCTACTCTCACAGCCTGGTTCCTGGAATGAGACGTGCACGGGGCAAAGTCACAGAAACAGGACATCTGCTACCAGGCACTTGTGTGAGAAATAAATGTTTGCAGTCCCAAGCCTCTGAGGTTTGGGCTTTGTTTGTTACCATAGGAAAGCTGATTAATATAGGGTTCAGGAGGAAAACTCACCCAGGTGAAAACATTGTTCTCCTAATTCTTTTATTGATCTAATCTGAAAAAGAAGAGTTTTGTGTTAACCAGCAGTAAACAAAACCAGCATGCCTATTCTCCCCAGAATAATGTTTTGAATACTGATAGAAACTAGGACTTCAATAGAATTAGAGTTAGCACAGAGGTTACCCTTGTGCCACCTATGCCACACTGCCACAGAACCGCACATTAAGATGTTAGGAGTGACTTGCTAGAAATGTTTGAAGAGCTGGTCAAGTTACTTATCTGTCCCTGATGTGCTTAGTGACGTGGGCATTTTACATTTTTCTATTACCAGTATGACCTTTTCTGATTGCCAATTGTGCTACAGTTAAGAATTTTTTGCAAGGTACTTTCTGTACTTCATAGAAAATCAATGTTAAACAAACCAGCTCATTTTCCACTGGCTTAATTTAGCACACTACTTATTTCTACATGCCATGAATCTGTTCTTTCTTCTTGACGCTGAGTAAGTCAAGTGCCTTGACTGAAGAACATAAGCTTTCTGGACAGTTCTGCATGATCCTGTTGCGTCTGTAGTGTCTTCATTTATCTTGCTACGTGTGCCTGATTTGCTTATTCACTTAGCAAATATTGCTACTACATATCAAGTGCTACTCTACACTCTACAGACATAGTGGAGAACAAGAGAAACCACATCTTATTCTCCTGGATTTAATATTCTTGGAAATTCTTAGCGAAAGATCTGCTTAAGAAGGAAGAGAAAGTCCAAAAGCCACTGGCAGCCTGAGCTTGGAACACTCGAGGAATGGCTGGAGGACAACATGGTTGGCATGGCGTTTGAAAGAGGAGAGAGATGGTTGGGAGAGGGGGAAGGGTGGCAGAAGTTGAGATCACAGGGGTCTTGAGAACCATACTGAGGAGTTAGGCTTTGCTCTAAACATAGAAACTACAGGGGATTTATATTTGAGAAAGATTATTCTAGCTGCAGAGTAGTGAAAGGAGAGCAAAGAGAGAGGGGAAGGAGACCGCAGGAGACTTATGGAGAAGTCTAGGGAGGGGATATGGTGACCTGGACCGTAGTTGCACTGGCAGAAGTGGGGAGAAGTGTCAGATTCAGGGTGTATTTTGGACAGGTTGGCTGTGGGATGTGAACAAAAATATATCAAGGCTGTCGCCTCCGCTTTTGGCCTGAATGACTGGAAAAGCTGGTGTGCTGTTACCTGTCTTGAAAAAGAAACAGATTGTTTTGCGGATGAGGAGGAAGACTGTAAATCTTAGCAGGGGAAAGTGTTGGATGTAGAGAGAAGTCATGTGCTGCTGGGCTACCACTGCCCACAGGCTGGTTCCCATGGGCACGGCCACCTCTCCCGTCACGCCCCGAATGTTTGCTACAGCCACCTGGGCACTCTGGAGAGCACTAGAGTCGAGGGCAGGTGAACTTTGGAAGACAAAAACCCCCTAGAAGTCTTTGATTATAGTTCTTATTATAAAGAAGGAGGAATTTCAAGACACAGAGAAGCACGTATCTATAAAGTACCTTGGACGTAGTAACATTTATTGTCTGTTTTTGTTTTTATGGCCTGACTTTGATTCTGATAACTGTACTCAAACACTGTCTAGTGCATAAGTTGGAAAAATATGACCTGCTGGCTAAATGTGAGCTTCCTTTTGACTTGTGCATTAAATTTTATTGGTATGGATCAAATCCATGTGCTGATGTAATATCCATGGCTGTTTTGGGCTACAAGCGCAGAGTTGAATAGATAGAGACTATGTGGTGCGTGAAAGCTAAAGTATGTCCTAAGGGGCCCTTCAGAGAAAACGATCAGAGTCCCTGCACTGGTGGAACCAACATGCCCAACTTCCAGCCCACGTGCTGTGAGCAGTGCTGACACCTTTCGAGGCGTCAAGGGTCACCTGGGTGAAATGAACCCGTCCATTCCCTCCCACCGCGTGGCTGGCTCAGGTGACTGCTGGTCCCAGCTCGTCTCATCCACGACAGCTGGAGACACACTATAGCTTTTCCTGCTGGTTCTGTGTTCAGAAGAACGTGGCTTTGGGAGTGTGGGCAGCCGCCTAAGGACAGACAGCCCAGTTACTTCTGAAGATGAAGTTCACACAAGGCAGAGGGAACGGCTCTGCAGACGGACAGGACTAAATCCTGGTGATGTACGCTGAGCTCCTTTACCCCACCAGAAGGCAGGGTGCTCAGGACTTCCCTGTTGAGTTCTTTTTTCTCCAACAAATTCTCTTCTTGCTTCAGCCAGGTTAGATTGAATTTTTCTTTCTTTTTAATCATCTTTAACTGACACCTAGTTAAAGGCATAAGTGGATATAATGCTGGATCATGATGTATGATTTGATATTGAGGTGACATTAAGAAACACATACCTTTGGACATTACATCTTTCCTAGAAATCCCTGCTGAAATGGTCTGAAATCTCAGCTGAAAGTCAATTTTCTTTATTTCACCCTCAAATAGGATTATTCCCCCCATAAAGCTATCAAGATATTTAAGATGTTCTACCTTGTTTTATGGTGATTTGAGGGGCAGTATAAATGACTGAGTGTGCTTTAGCAGCAGTTCACTTGGAAGCCACAAATGAAAAATGAGTCAAAATGGGGTGGAACAAAGGGAATGAAAGAGAAGATTATGCACCCCTCCCTGCAACCTTCCCTCCTTACTTCCCTGAACTGAGGGAGGAGAAAATATTTTAAATTGATTCAAGATTAAATTTTGATTTAGCTTGGACTGGATATTTAAAATATCTGAATATGAAAATAATGTAATAGCCAAAAATAACCCCAAACCATGGGATCTGCCCAAAATGTTTTAAGAAATGGGATTGGCAGATCTACCAAAGCATGCTTAGTATCTAGGGGTTGGGTGTGGGTGGGAAATAAAACTGTATCCTGGCTACATTCTGACCAAATTCTATCCATTCCATAAGCTATTTACATACTCTAAGCCTGAGTGTTTTGTCTTACATTCATTGCTTTGGAATTTAAATGCAAAATAACAATTCTTTAAAAATATTTTAATTCTTTGAATTATCTGCAAACAAACTAGACCTAAAATATTAATTTTTATCCCCTGAAAATTGGGCTCATTGGCAACCCACTCAGGTTCCCTCCTGTCTCTCAGGAGCTCTCTTTCTCTCTCTCAATGAATTCTCCTACTCTTAAAAAAATATTAATTTTTAAAAACAGATTACCCAGATATTCTTGTGGTAGTATAATTAAATAAGATATTTAATTTAACACATTCATTGAGATTCTTCCACATATAAGATGACTTCTAAGTTTAAGAACTTTGGAACTGATAGGGAGAGAAAGTAAATTTACAAAGAATCAGAACAGTACTTTCAAGCCGTTCCAGTTTGATTTTGAGATTAAAAGTATGTACAAGAGGATTTGGAGATTACTCTGAGTAGCCCTGTGAAGACACTTGGTAGAGATTTTGAATACTGTACCGAACAGTTAGTATTAACCTTGCTACACTTTAGGGAGCATTGCGTTTTGTTTAAGAAACAAATTTGTGTGACCAGAGATATTAATCTGGTGTCAGTGATTAAGAAGAACTGAGGTGGGACAGAACACATGAGCCGGCCCAGACAAATACCGGAGTCAAAAATGGTGAAACCCTAACAAGAATGGTGCAAATGGAGAGGTGGAGATGGGTTAGAAGACATTTTCTGAGTTTAGAGGCATGTGCATATGGAAACAGAGATGGCTACTTGTTTTTTGTCTGGAAATTTCTGAAGATAAGATGTCTTGCAGCAGCAGCTTCTGCCATCAGAGTGAGACATTACTTTGGCCCCTGGGAATATGATGGAGAAACCCCAGCCCCATGTCCTTCTCAGAAAAAGGGAGCAAGGACTGAGCCCCTCGGTTTCTTGCTGAAGAATTTGAGAGGCTGGAGGGTGCAGCAGCGGCAGAGCTGTCTAGTGACTGCCCAGGCCGCACCGAGGGGAGGGCGGCTGGGCTCCCAGCAGCAGAAGCCTTTAGCAACAGCCAGGTGCCCTCAAACCAAACAGGAGATGCAGCACCCGCCAGGACAGGTGACGGAAGCCAGCTTCGGGGCCTTCTCCAGGCCTCCCTTCAAGGGGGCAGGCTCTTGCCACAGGCCTGCGGGGTCCGGCTTACCAGTGCATTGTCTCTCCAGAGGCAGTTTGCTTTTTCTCCTGCCAGCTGCCTTGTTGGTGTGGCAGGCTATGGCTATTTTTTAAATAAGTAAACTTTATTTTTTAGATCAGTTTTGTATGCCGACGTATGTATATATGTGTTCAGGAATGTTTTCTATATGTGAAATGAATGAAAACAATTTTACAAGGGATAAGAATCAGAAATTTTTGTTCTAATGTACCACTCATGAAACAATACGGTGCTATTTTGAAAGTGGATTTGAATTAGTTGTAAATAAATGTTGCAAATTCTAGGACAATCATTGAAAAAGTTTTTAAAAACTAGAAATATAACTGATGTACTAAGGAGAGAAAATGGAATCATATAAACTGCTCAATTAATGCCACAAAAGACAAAAAAAAGTGTGGAAGACAAAAACAGGAATACAGAACAAGAGCACCCGATAGAAAACAGTAAGGAATAAGGTAGCTATTAGCCCAAGGATATTAATAATCACTTTAAACATCAGTGGTCTCGGTACATGAATTAAAAGACCAAGTTTGTTAGAGCAGATCAAAAAACAAGACCTAACTATATGTTGTCCACAAGAAATCCACTTTAAATAGGTTCTGGAAAAACACTCCGGTAGCATAGAGTCTGGGAAAAATATGGCGCGGGTTGCCACAGCAGCAGCTTCCGGTGGCGCTGCCATTGGCCTGCGCCCCGCCCACTGCAACACCTCCCAGCAGGCCTTTCTGCTAGTGACGCTGTTCACATGACTTCCGGCAGCCCCTGACTTCTGTGCCGCTGGGATCTCAATAGGTTCTGGGACTGGGCTTAGAGGACTTCAGACCCAAATGTCTCTCGAGGGAGCTTGTGGACTCCCGGCGGCCCCGCTCCAGGCCTGCTGGCAGGGGCTTCCTGCTAGGCCTTCAGCGCCAGTCACGGCGCCACACCATTTTGTCACAGTCTTTTCTGTCACCGTGGGCTGCTGGGATACTTTCGATGAAGAAAATCAGGGATGGATGCCGAGCTTCCAGCTTGAACGTCTGATGAGTGTTTTCCCATCGTGGAGTCTTCTGTCTACTTGGTTTTCTGAGCAAATTTTGTGTAAGGGAGGTCACTAAACTGCCACGTTTGGAACAGTGCACCAGAAGGCTATTACAACAGATAAGACATTGGCAAATCTCCTACGCAGAAGTCTGAAAGTCACCAAGAATTGTATGGGAGGGGTGGTTACAAACGAAGGTATGTGACATTATTCGGGGTCCCATTGAGTTGCTTTTCCTTCTTTCTCTGGTTGTTCTCCGGGGCCCAGGATAGGAGGTGACTCTTCCAGGGAGCAGGCAGAGTTCCTAGAAGTTGTCTCTCAAAGGAAACACGAGAAGGCCGGTAACTTCTGCCCTGAAATATCCAAATCTAGGGAACTGCAGTGTCGGCCAGTGTCCCCACGGGCTTCGCCTGTCACCACATCCTGATATTGTGGCATCTTTGTCAACAGGGTTCTGGGAAGTGCCCCAGAACTCCGAGAAGCCCTTAATGTAGATCTGTCAACTCAGCCAGTAACCCCGAGCTAGAAGCTGTGAATGACCGGAAACAGTCTGGGGACTGGGATTCATCAGCCCAAATGAAGGATCAAGTTTAAAAACAAACAAACAAAGTGAAAAAAAAAAAAAGCGGTCTTCATGTGAAAGAAAATACTTTCCAAGACCTTAAATTTAATGTCATTTTCAGTTCGCGATGGTTCCTACCCGGAGAGGGTCTAACAAATACTCAACAAGGATGATACAGGCCAGAAAGAATTTAGGGAGGAATCAAATTAGGATGAAAACTGAGGAGTTGGACACATTCACATTTTAAAACATCCCTCTGGAATGACATCAAAGAATATTTTTAAATGATTAAAAGAATAACATTGTATCTTTTTTTCATGCTCAGGGTTTCAATTTTAAAGGACTTCAATGACAGAATAAATCAGTATAACTTGGATTGAAGAATAGAGAATAGTTGACGTTGTTAGCATCAAATGAAAATTTATAAGTCAAAATCTGGATCAAAATTTCTCAAATTACATGTGGTTTGTGTTAAAACTGTATCTCCTTAATTTGAAATTCTTTGTGTAGCATCCATCATATCAGCAGTTAAGCCTGGGTATTTTATCTGTTTTTGCACCTTTTTGTTCGTTTGTTTGTTTGTTTTGAGACAGAGTCTCACTATATAGTTTAGCCTGGCCCCTTGAACATACTATGCAGTCCAGGCTGGCCTTGAACTCAAGCTGATCCTCTTGCCTCAGCCTCCTGAGTGCTGGGATTACAGACATGCGCCCCCATGCCCGGTTGTACCTTATTTTTATAAAAATGATGATAGATTTGAGGTCATTTCAAAATACAAGATAATGAATACAAGGTGGTCTTCCATCAATTAAATTGGTCAGCCTTATCATTCTCTTTGTCTTTGTTGTATTTTGGGCTAAAAATATAACCATTATAATATCTATTTATAGCCCAACCCTTACAGTGAGGGGACTCAGGTGTCCTGTGTGATATTTGTCAATGAATTCTTGTGTGAGAGTGAGTCTGAAGAGAGGGAAATTTTTTTATCTAACAGCTGGGTTTCATTTGAAATACTTATTTATCCACACGTGAGTAAAAATGACAGAAAGTATCACCTCCTCCCTTCTTTTAATTCTTGCCCCAGAAAACTTCTAGTTTTTCGTTTTGTTAGTTTTCATATTAAATTTTTTAAAAAATTTAGGTAAAGGCAGATGAATAATAGCAGTTTTAGTTTTCCATAAAAGTGATATTTTCTATCCATTTGCCTACTAGAATCCTGAAACACACACACACGCACACACATACATACTCTCTCACAATGTAATGTGCCAATATTTCTTACTACTAAAATGGACATACATAGTGAGAGATAATTTTCTACATAGGAATCCAGAAGCCTTAAAATCTTGTTGAGCTTTATAATTAAATGATATTTATTGAGCCCCCTTGAATATATGTCAAATATATAGTTTTTATTCATTATTTTAATGAATGAGCTTGCTTATAAGTTAATGCAAAAATAAATGTTGGAAGGGGTCAACTTGTTCTGTGAGATTTAAATCAAAATCATCATGTCCGTGGATGTTAAGGGGAGAATCCAATGCCTTTCTAAGTTATTTGTGCATTTTGGGGGACTGTCTTCTCACAGGCATGCCTGGCTTTGAGTTTTTACCCTAATTAAATGGTCCACCTCATTTACACACATATGGTGTTATAGTTAATTATGCCATGAAACTTGTTACATGCACTATGAATTATTTTTGAGGAACTCATCATCTGAAATATTAAAAATGATTTTTTCTCATTATGAACTAATTCTTTGTAAATAATTTTAAAAATATAAAACATAAAAGTGAAAAAATAACCCCAAGATAATTCTTTATAAAGTTGTGGGAAAATTCTAAAAAGTGGTTGAAGTCATTTATATAATTTTTAAGCTTTAAAATTGAAATATATATATTTAATAATGTGGGTCAACTTCCATCATGCTCCTATCTCCATAGTAACCACTATTCCTATTTCTACCACTATTGATTAATTTTGTCTATTCCTCAATCTCATGTAGATGAAATTATTCTGTGTATATGATTTTGCACTTTTGACCAACATAATAATAGAGCTTTGTTATTGATCTATAGTACCCATTGTATAAAAATTCTATGCTCAATCCGTTCTCCTATTGGTAGACAGTTGGTTTGTTTTCCATTTTTGGAAGGATAAAAGTACTTCAAAATTGTGTACATGTCTTTTGCTCATTCCTCTTTGATATATATAGATGGCGAGAGAAAGGGAGGGAGGGAGAGAGAGACAGAGAGAGAGAGGGAGAGGGAGAGAGGTGTAAAAGTTTGCTATGTTATAGGTAACTATATGTAACTTTTAGTAAATACTGCTAAGTAAATACCCCCAAGTTCTTGTGTTTACTTAAATTATAAATAGTTGGGCTGGTAAAAATTGTGTTAGAATTTGTTGACCTAATGCAAGTCTTAACATGTTTTATATTTTTGAGATGTAAATTCCAATGAGTCAGTGAGACTAATTTCTTACTCTCTCTCCTCTGACCATCTTTTCAACATTGACTACGGAAGATGGGTCTTCTGCATTGCTTTGGATCCTTCTATATTTAGATTTAGAATCTTAGTATTTTAAGAATATATTTTACTTTGTTTACTTTATCCTTAGTCTTAGTAACAGTCTATATATAATTGGTATGATTCATGAAGTAAAGAATAGTTATTTACTTGTGAAAGAAAACCTTCCATGATTCTATTTATGGCATGGGGAGATGGGATAAGAGAATGCACAGAATACCCAGTGGTTATCTGAATGCCGTCGGGGTTGTATGTGTGTTGTATAGTCTCCTTAGCACATGACTAATTAAGATACAGTAGTTCAAATAGGTAAGCCATTTATTCATTATGTATTATACAGAGTGTATCAAAATCCAAAATCATGGAAAAAGCTAACAATTTGGGCATATTCTTTGCCATATATATATTTTTTATTTTATTTTACTTTTTGGGTCTAGGGATCGAATTCTGGGCCTTGCACTTGCTAGGCAAGCGCTCTACCACTTGAGTTAAATCCCCAACCCCTCTTTGCTATATTTTAATGAGGATATTCAATATATATTTTAGAAATCTTTCTGATTATAAAATAATTTCTGTTCATTTCATGCAATTTGGGAGAGTACAGAAAATTATTTTAAAAAATATAAAATTACTTCAAACTGACTGTTAAAAACACTTTTGACTTTTTCTTCCTAATGCCTTCTCTAGGCTGTGTGTGGGCTTGGTACAGATGCAGTCAATTTCTTCTGAGGCCCCATGAAATATGTAGTACACCCCCAAAATAATACTCAAGTCAGAATTTCGTACGTAGCAAATTGCTTCCTTAGTGATCTCAGAAGGTAGCTGTCTTAGTCTATTTTCTTTTTCTATCACAAAATACCACAGCCAAAGTACCTCACTGAAAAGGAGGTTCATGTAGCACCCAGTTTGGGAGGCTGGAAGTCTGGTACCAGGAACCCTACCAGTTCAGCTCCAGTGAAGACCTTCTAGCTACATCGTACCAAGGCAGACAGCCTCATGGGGAGAGAGAGCAGGCACAGGATGAGGCAGGGAGCAGGGAGATTCAAGGGTCAGGCTTCTTATTACAGTTCATTGTTGCGGGATATACCGGAGTCTTGTGAGAACCACATTAATCTCTTCTGAGCCCCCAGTGACCTACTCACCTTCCACTAGGGCACCTCTTCAAAGTCCCAGCACATCAATGCAGCTACTTTGGGACCAAGCTTCCAACACATGAACTTTTGGCGACATACTCAATTCATAGCCAAATCGTAACAGTGACTAATTGGATTCTTTACCTATTATTATGAGTTAATGAACAAAAGTGTAGCTGGGTGTGGTGGCACACACTTGTAATCCCAGCACTCAGAAGCTGAGGCAGGAGGATTGCTGTGAGTTCGAGGCCAGCCTGGACTGCATAGTGAGTTCAAGGCCAGACTGAACTACAAAGCAAGACCTTGTCTCAGAAAAGAAAGTGTAGATAGGCCTCATGCAATGCCATTCTTATCCTTATTGAAGCTCATATGTCTCATCTTTAAGGCTTCATCATCCTTAGTGGCTCCAATTTGTCTCCTGAAGTTCTTTTGAATATATATATTCTTTTGTGTGTGTGGGGGGTGCTGGGGATCGAACTCAGGGCCTGTGCTTGCTAGGCAAGCATTCTACCACTGAGCTAAATCCCCAATCCCCTTGAAGAGATTTTAGTGGCACCTAAGAACTTCCTATATACTATCCAATATAAAAAGATACTCTAAACATATATATATGTTATATATATATATATCTATATATATATCTAACACATTTCTTGACCCACAAATGAATCAGCCATTCTCTAACAGGCTCTGGTTTCTTTAGTGGATAGCAACATTTCAAGACTATAGTCTGCGTACGGGGAGGCTCATTGCTCTTGAGTTGTTTTTCAGCCGAGCCATTTCAACAGGCAGATGTAGGGGGAAAAGTATGCATGTATGTGTGTATTTTAAAAGATAAAATTATGAGTTTATGCTGATATTTCCCATTCAAATTAAGGACCACAGAGTCTCTATCATACCTGTATTTTCTGACATCTTCGCTGATAACTCCTGTGAGCACCAATGAGCACTGGCGATAGAATTAGAATATTCATAATGGTTAACTCCTTAATTCCGCATTATGCACTCAATAGTTGTAGAAGAACAACATCAACACCACCACTGCCACTAACGCAGGTAAAACCGGGGGAGGTAAACGCGGTTTCCGTTCCTTCCTTTAGTTCTTACGGCTGTGCCGCACCCTGTGAGAGCTGCCAACACTGGGCACAATACTGTTCTCCTTTTGAACCTCCCTTCAGCTTTAGGTCTAAAGATAAGTTGCGTTCAATGCTCATGACCAGTTTTATTGCTAGAGCTTGTTCACTAGTAAATTCATCAGGAAGGATTCACTGGAGCAGTGTGCCCGAGTTCTCCTATGCTGTTAACAGTTTGGTTGTTCCTTCATTCCTTTCTGGGGGGTGGGTGAGGGCCGGATCTTGCTATATCACCCAGGTCGGCTTTGAACTTGGGATTCTCCTGCCTTAGCCTTCTGAGTAACTGGGATTACAGATGTCCATCACTCTCCTGGCTTTTGTCCTTTATTCTTTTAAGTATGTTTTAGAGGGTAAAAATTGTTCGAGTTACACTTTTTCCTTGAATATCTTAAATATGTAGATTCATTTTTCTGGGCATGAAGTATCAGCCTACAAAAAGTCTGATGATGACCTAATTTTCTTTTTACTTACAAGCTCATGTTCTTTTTGCCTGTCTGTACAGGCATGTTTTACTTTTTCTCTAAATTCCAGCAATTTTACTAGAATGTGGATTTGTGTTAGTTGATTTTATTTGGTACATGGCATGTTCATTCATTATGTGCTTTTAAATAGTTTTTTATTTCAGTAGTTTTCTTGGTTTAAAGATTTTTTTTTCCTTCAAGAACTTCTAATATCAATATATTAGATCTTCTTTGCCTAGCTACAGTATTTGTTGCCTTTTCTTGAAACATTCTTTTTTCTTCTTTTTTTAAAAAAAATTTCCTTCTTTTTTTGTGTGCTTATTCACTTTTGTGTTCCTTCTAGTTGGGTATTTTTTTTTTATTCCTAATTCTTTCAACATATTTCTAATTTTTACTAATTCTTGTTATTATTTTATGTCATTAGTTTTTTTAATTGTGTGTAATACCATTTTCTTAATGTTCTTTTGAATTAGGAAGTTTTTCTTTTGCCATTTTATAGGTGTGCATTTCTTGCACGTTTTTCTTATCTGTAGGGATGCTAGTCTGCCCTTTTCTTTTTTTTTTCATATAATAACTTTGTATGGGACTTGGCTTTGATAACTTTGTTTTCTCAGCTTATATGATATTAGTCTTTTATGTTATGTACATGTATGAAAATGCCATGTTGAAACTCAGTATTCTCTATAATTAATATACACTAATAAAAATAGACACTGGAGAGGAAAAAGGGAGCTTGGTGCAGATAGCTTTTAAAATGTACAGAAAAATAAAATACAGAGACCTCTTTTGTTGTTTTCATGCACTATTAAAAAGATGGCAGTGTACTTCCGCAGGCTTTGAACTCTCTTCCCATTTTTATCTGGACCTTCTCACTCAGCATCTCTCTCCCTGACCTACTCAGTTTTGCTTTCATTCCCAAGTGTGGGTGTCCTCTCTTGGAAAGAAGCCCTGGCCTGTCGATTTTGTTGGAGTGGCCAAAATCCCTCCCTGTTTCTGCAGCATGGTCAGACTGGCTGCCTGTATTTCAGTGGACGCCTGCTGGACCTGTGGCAGCTCTCTTGCTCTCAGAAACCATCAGGTACCCCGCCGCTCCTCTGCTTTCCCACACGTGCCTGACACGGGGCAGGCCTTCTTGTGGGTGCGGATTTGTCTCCATCCACATTAGGTGTTCTGCTTCTAATTTTGTTACGAATATTGCTCATGGGATTTTGTTTGTACAATCTAGTTACTCTGTGGTGTATTTAGAAAATGTGAACACTGTGAGTCTGTTACTGCTTCTGTTTCTCCACAATTCTGACTCCTTTCAGAACAGTGAGGCAGGGTTTATCTTTGCAGCCAGGGATCAATTGATGGAAAGGAAGTGTGAATTAACAATGTATTCTGTGCATCTGTGCGTGTGTGTGTGTCTGCGTCTGTGTGCGCCTGCATGTGTTTATTTAGCAAAGTGAAGGGCTTTAGCTTCTAATAGCATTGCCCTATATGTGGGCTTGTCAAGAGCCCACTATTAGGACCGGAAATGATCTTCTCATTTGGAACAGTAGCTCTTCCGTTGGTTTGTGGTGTGCAGTCTCTAGACTAGTCATTATTTTCAGGTGTAATTTTGCCTCTCAGAATGCTAATTACCCTGGGACAGGTTAGCCTGTCTGCAATTTTTCCCCTCACTTGGAATCCAAAGCTATTCTCATCTGGAAAAAATGGGGCTTCTTGTTTTCCCGGGAGTGTTTCTTTTGTTTGCCATTCACTTGCATTCTTTCTTCAGCAGAATCCTGGGTAGGTCCAACATCAGGGATCTTGAACAGCTATTTTATCACTTATAAACCACTTGGTAACAGGACATATGATCTTGAGATCTAATAAAGCCAGACATGGAAAAATGAGGGAATTGCTTTGAAATGAAGACACATTTCTATTAATGTTAATGAATGGAAGATTGGCTTTTCTTCTGTTTATATCATCATTTGCCATTGACAATCATGGCCGCTGGAGACAGAATTATGCAAAATAGTTATTAAATGGCTCCAACTGAATATATATTTCATTGTTCAGGCCTATAGTAAAGCATAGAAATTAAGAAAACACAGTATGTAAACATTTTCCATATACAAGGTACTGACTAATTTGCGATACGAAGGATTGGACATGAACCCACGATGGCCCAAGATGTAAACAAACCAGTTCTAATACCTCAGGGTTAGTGGAAAGTGAATTTATCCAACCTGTGGATAAATTCAGTGAAAACTGAACTTAAACTAACAAAAAATGTGAAGCTAACAAAAATGTGAAGCTAACAAAAAAGCTTGTGTATTCAGTATGGTGTAGGTACCTGCAAATGTGTGACCCTTTTTTCCGTATAGAGTGTTATTTGTACAAAATTCTATTGATTAGCCAATTTATTGGTACATACTTTCAAAGGTATTTAGGAATTCTTTAATTATTTTATGATAAACAAAAATCTCCCATTTATATCCAAGAAAAGTCAGAAACCTTTACAAGAATAAATGAATAGCCAAGCTCTTTATAGAAAAAATATATACTTTATTTCAACTAGAAAGGTGCAAACATGTAACTTTTGGTCACACTCTCCACAAATAAACTGTCTGAGAAACAGTCATAGTCAAAGTACGAACAGATGCTTCCAGGTGGAAAACGGACCGGCTGTGCAGAACTAGTCATTCTGAATAAAGGCCATTTACTCACGAAAAGTGAGGTCGCCACATTTGCTACACCCAGGGACTCTGTGGCCTCACCTTCGGCAAGCCGCCCCTTTGGGTGGGCTGTCACTCTGACTACAGTGCGATCGAGTCTCCACTTCAGGCTCTGAATTATCAGACAAGCTTTCTGTCCTACCTACGGTGTTCAGAACTTGAGGCTAGCATCTGAAATATCCAAGCATTAAAAACAAGAACAAAAAGGCACAAACAATTTTAAATTAACTTAGGTAACTGTACAAATATATATATATTTATATATCTCCACAATATTTACAATATTAATAAAAAAAAATCTGGCTTGTTACAGGCAAATTACCTTGCCACAAGCTGTCCAGTCTAAGAGACAGGATTCTGATTCCTGAATCAGGTGTCCCTGGAATCAGAACGTCACAGCCCAATCTGCTGTTCTGACCCCTAGAACAGCTCAACTCAGCCTCCCGATGGCTGGAGAATGCACACGCTGACTGTCCTACAGGGAGGTCAGCCAGCCTGCTGACACTTTCCCTTCAGTATGCTCCAAACAGCAGGCGTATCACTGCTTCAGGACAGCATCCGGTGGCACTAGCCCCTCTGCAGGCGTCCTCGCTGTTCCTCCAGCCACACCTTTGTACACATTCTGGCACTACGACTATGGAGTCCTACTGTCCAGTCTTAACTTTCTTCAAACCAGTGTCTGGGGTTGGTAGACTATTGGTAAGACATGGCACAATGTTCTGAATTGGGTGGGAACTTCTCTCCCCCAGCTAGAAAAACCATTTAAATTAACATGTGCTACTGAAAAATGAGATGTGAATTAGTTCAAGTTACAGACTAATGAGTTAATGGAGTTAATATCTCTCACTCTCTGGCTTTAGGCCATGTCTCCATGCATCTTCTTGTAGTACAGGGACTCAAAGATGTCGTTGTCTCCAGGGCAGTTGTAGTGGCAGGCGCAGGTCTTGATGAACATCATGCTTTTCTTCATGATCTCACCGTCCGGACATTTGAACTCCACCGGCAGGGTGGTGGTTCTGTGCGGGGTGCAGCACCTGCCATCCGTGCACACTCCGCAGAATTTAGCCCGGTATGTCTTCACGCTGGTGCAGCCAGACAGCTCAAACTTGACAGGCTTGGAGATTTTTGGGGTGCGGATGCACTTCTTACCCTTCTAAGGAAGACAAGGGAGAAGAGAGACACCAATTACTACGAGGGGGAGTGGCTCTCCTCAACCGTCTGTGTTCCTAGACTTATGCTGCCTGATTTCTGTTTATATTCTGAGTTTCATTTGCCAGTTTTCCAAAAATAGCCATGGCCTCTCTTGGAATGTCCTGAGTTAACTAGCTGTGAAGGATTCTGCATGCGGAGGAAACGGGCGGTTTCCATTACACCACCTCTTATTCCGGCAAAACAGCTCCCCAGTTAGATATTTTTGGAGATAACAGGTCTTTAATAATGAGGGTGGCAGAGAACTAACCCGGGTCCTTTTCATTAGCATTCCATGAAAATGAGTTCACAGGAGCAGGACACGAACCTTAATGTTCTCTTCCAGGTCGGCTTCGCAGGGCCGGACCATGCACAGGCGGCTCTGCTTCTCCAGCCTGCAGGAGGCGTTGTCGTTGGTAACCCGGGTGGAGAGGCCCATCCCGCAGGTCTTGGAGCAGGCGCTCCACTCCGTGGTCTGGACCAGGCAGTTGGCGCGCATCATCGTTGGGTCTGGACCAAACGTGTCTTCCAGTCGGTAGGCTGAGAGAGCAGAGCACACAAACACAAGGTAAAACGCCCGGATAAGACAGCTTCCGCCCGCGCCTGGCAGGCTCGCTCGGCCCTGCGGGAGGCAGGAAGACAAGCGCCTCAGAGGCACCGGCCACTCACCCGCCAGGGCAGGGCCCACCGCGGTGCTGTCCTTGGGCTGGTCGCACACCCACTCCTCGCAGCACTTGCCGGGCAGCTTGACCCTCCTGGGGAAGGGGCAGTCGGGGCTGGGCAGGCGCACGTCCATGCTGCACAGCGGCACACAGCCCACCGCCCCGTCCAGGCAGGTGCACTGGTACTTGCAGCTGCTGTCGAAGGTGTCCCCGCTGCGGTACACCTTCCCGCCGAACACGCAGGAGGCGCCCCCCTGGGCTGCGGGGAGAAGGGAGCGGCGGAGCGCGGTCAGCCGGGAGGCCGGGCGCGCGGGGCTGCGGGGCGCGGCGGCCGACAAGGGCCTTGCGGGGCGGTTTTTCTGGCGGGCGGGTGGGAGTGAGGGGCCGGCGCGGGCGCCGCGGCTCTTACCGGTGCACACGCCGATGTTGCGATTGGACGCGGAGCCGAAGTCGCAGGAGAGGCCCTTGTGCGGGTCGCAGGGGTGGAGCTGCGTGCACAGCTCGCCCAGCTGCTTGGCGCAGACGCGGCAGCAGCCGCAGCCGTCGAGCGCGAGGCTGACGCCGGGCGGGCAGCGCGGCGCGGGGTCGGACGCGCACTGGGCGCAGCGCGCGCTGCAGTCCTGGCCGGAGGCGCGCTGCGGGGAGGCGGAGAGGCGGCGCCGGCGTCAGAGTCAGCGCCGGCGGGGCGCGGGCCCCCCGCCCCGGCCGGCAGCTCCCGGCGCTTACCTGGCTGCAGAGCGCGAGCAGGAGCGCGCCGCTCAGGGCGACGGCGGCGGCGGCGGCGGGGGACATGCCGGCTCGGCGGCGGGCGGCGGGAGAGGGGCGCGGAGGTGGGTGCCGGGGCGCGCTGGGCTGCCGGCCGCGGTCGCTGGGCGGGCGGGTCGGTCTCCGGCGAGGCGGCGGCGGCGGTGGGGGCGGCCCTGCTGCCTCCTGGAGCGGCGGGGAGAGGCTGTGCCGGGCCGCGGCGCGCCCCGCCTTTTATCCGCTCCGGGCGGCCGGCGCGCCAATGGGCTGAATGGAGTCCCACACAAACAGGGACATTCCTCGCATTCCTCCCCACCTTCCTGCCCCATCAACTCACACCGGATTGATGCTGACCCCTTGACACTCAGCATTCCTCCGTCTGAAAAAGCTGGCACACTCCAGCTCACCAGAAGAAAAAAAAAAAGCGCAGTATTTCCAGCATCAAATAGGAGTTTTTCCCCTGTGCGCTTCTGCTTCTCACCACTTCTGATTTCTGTCATTTAAAAACACACCGGCAATTTCTATTTTTCTCTCTTTTCTCTTCTTAATAGTTTTGCCCCATTCTGGCATAAGTCCTTTTTAGAAGGTAGGTAGCTGAAGAGATTCCTAAAAAAGGATTCCTAAAACATTCTAAAGGGTTGCCTTTTTTATTGTTTTTGTAGTTGTTGTCTTTTAACAGGCTGTAGGGTCTTGAAACTCTATGGAAAGCAGAAAGTTGCTTTGAACCATTAGAAATCCCCAAGGTACCTACCTGAAAAAGCCTGAATTCTGTATAAATATAGGAATTTGATCCTTTGCCTTTGAGATAACAGTTTGGTTTGGTGGCCCACAGCCAGACAAGAAAGGGAACAAAGCTGGGGGGTCTGGGGCCGGGATGGAGGCCCCGGCGTAGATTTCCAGCACTCTTGCTTTGCTTTCTCTTCGTGCATGGAGTAGTTGTGCTGTTGGAGGTGCAGTGAAGGAAAGGGGGTAAGTGGTCCTCAGGGTTTCCAGAAAAATGGGTCTATTACTAGTTCAGAGCAAATGACTATAATGTCAGAGCAAATGAGTGTGTGTTGGGTAGCTAGAAGCTCTGGGTGTCAGGCTGGGTCACAGGGGTGGGAGGAAAGGGGACCAGACAGGAGGAGGCCAGCCAGAAGCTTGGGGTTCAGCTGGGGCATTTTAAACACAGCTGTGCTGAGGTCTTCGAGTGATTTTACTTATACCAAAACCTGTAATCTTCAAATGTGGATTGGACTTGGTGTGTCTTGAAGTAAAACAAAAAAATTGATTATATAAGAAACACAGTGTACCCTGTTGTGTGTGGTTATAAACTGTCAGGGAATAATGTATTTTTAGTGACTCCCCACACAAAGGTGAGTAGAGATTGTGACCTCTGATGACCCAAGGTGTGTGTGGCCTAATGGAGTGAAATCAGGGAAGAACGAGTCTTACTCCCCTGCTGTTTGCAGATGTCTGATATGACAGATAAACTGAAGAATAGCTCTAGTTACTACTTAGCTTCACTGAGGACCTGGCTAATTAGCTGTGCACTCATTTAGCATCTATGTTGTCTAACTGGCTTTTTTGCTGATAGCTCCAGTTTCCATTTTATGGTAAGGAGAGTGATTCTAGGGCCAGGCTGTTTTGTCTTCTGTAAGGCCACCTCATTGACAGTGGTACCACCGATGAGTGGCTTCCTGTCAGTTGTCGATGCTTCACCATCTAGGTTTAAGCGTATGTGTTTCTGACACGAAGACAAACTGCAGAGACAACACATTATAGATTTACAACTTGAAAATAGCCTGTTTAAACTGGCCAACATTTTGAAGGTTTCAATTCATCCTATTGGAAAATGGCCAAGAAGAAAAAGAATAACCAACTTCAGCAGTGATCGCATCATCTGTGCACAATTACCTCGTTCGGCAGGCTACATGTCTTACAGGGCAGTTGCATGTCAACAGTGTGAATGGCCAGCAAAGGGCTGCTGAAGCCCAGAAGAATTTTCATCATTGTTATTTAATGTTCTTTCCAAGCATTCCTCAAAGAGAAAAGGCCTGTGAGTTCCTATTTAAAGAAGGAACATTCCAAGTTGTGTTAATAGCTACATGTGTATTAAAGGCAACTTGGCCCCCAACCTTCACTTCCCCTGTGGATGATTTTAAAAGCCTAAAATATGTGGGAAGCCACAGCGAAATCTTTCAAGACCGAAACCTCCAATTAAAGCTACCACTAATAGTTGGAAAGGTGGGGTGGATGGGAAGGGGGAGGGACAGAGAGCACGAGCCTCACCAAAGGTGGGATGTGGGTTCGGTGGCTCGCTCTTTAGCTAGCAGCCTGGGGGACATGGGACAGTTAGCCGTGGAGACTTCGGAAACCTCTGGAGAGTCTGAGAGCCACCACCAACAGCTTTGTGCACACAAGCAGGAGACCCATTCATGAAGAGGATAAGCTGCTGGCCTGGGTTCTGGTTGGGTAGCATGGGTGATATTCTTAGCACTGCCATTCACAAATCTTGGGGAAGTCACAAGTAGGAGCCATCTTCTCAGGTTGCCACTTATAAAAGGAAGAGACTAAGAAGTTTTAATTTCGTAGGGTTCATGAGGTTTAAATAGATTGAAATTCTCAGGGAATTGGTACTTTAACTTTCTGGCCTTTCTCTCTGTCTCCACAGATGAGAATATGGCATGACATTATAAAAAGAATTTGGCTGTGCTGGAAAATTCACATGGTCTCTCCAATCTCAGTAAGTTCATAGGTAGCTACAAATGGATGGTTTTAACATTAGTTAGAAGAAAAAAAATCCTATCGAAATGTACAGAACACATGAAATCTCAGAGAGAAAATATGCTGTGCATTTTGAACTTGGGTTCAGGCTTTATGACCAAAACACTTTGAAAGAGTTAAAAGATCATTATTAGCAAGTCACATAGAGACAGACAGACAGATAGACAGGCAGACAGCCACAGAGAGAGAGAGAGAGAATGAGAGAAGATACCCAAGACACTCACAGACTCAAAAGTATGTTTTTATTGTGATGCAGACCCTCCTGTGCCAGGAAATCCAGAGGAAAGGCTGACACTCCGTCCTCAGTTCATGCCGTGGCATATGAATTCTTGGACTATTATAAATGACTCAGCAAATGTCTGTGTGTGCCTGGGCGGTAAAGTGGAAATAGTGGCTTCTTATAATTTCATCTGACTCTGACTTATCCCAAACCTTTGAGTGACAGCAGGTCAGAATTGGGAGAGAAAAAGTTCTTTGAAACTGTGCGCAAGATGATAAAGGTGCACTTATTTGGACTCATAGGCGAGTGTTCAGCTAGCAAACATGTTTTCCTGGTAACATAGGAATTCACGATGCTGGCCACCGAGTCATTTCCCGAGCTAGATAAAGCTTGTGCGTGTGTCCTAGTCATGGTCTGCGCAGGTCGTTTGGTGAAGTCTTGTAAGATGTTAGGCTGTGGGTGTAAGACGTTCTTGCCCTTGGGTTCTTTCTTGTTTTTCCCTCCTAAAAAAAAGGTTCCTTGATCAGGTATCAGACAGAGAGAAACCCTGGCAGAACTACAGGAAAGTGGCCAGACTTGGAGTGTTTGTGTACTTAAAGAAGGAATCTTGCACATTTTCAACTTTTAGTTGTAGACATTTTCTTAATAAGAGCGAGCAGAAGCCAGTGCCAGGCCTCAAAGCGGAAATCAAAGTTCCCAGGGAAACATAGCACAGGAGTGTGAGTCCGAGCCAAGAGCCATACGCAAGGCACACACTGAGCTGTCAGACTTATAGGAAGCCTGGCCGTATAAGGGCACTGGACAGGGCCTGTTTGTCCATCTGGCGGGTGGGGAGGGAGGTTTCCATATTTCTAGCATGCCTTGGGATCAGTCATGTAAATGGATTCCACCAAAAAGCGAAAAGGTATGCCAGAGGCGTTTTGAAAGACAGTAATAAATATTCTGAAATCTCCAGGGACCCTAGCTTGGTTTACATGACCTCGTTTACTGGCGATGAAGGTTGAGAGGACGTGGCATATCTCTTGCGAGTTCAGAGGCGAAGGAGAAGCTCCAGCCTCCAGTGACATTGGCCATGTAAATGACATTTGTTACCTTCCTGCTCTTTTCTCCTTATAATTTGTTCTCTGACTTTCTTAGGATGTGTTTGTCCAAAGGCAGTGAAGGCTGCCCCGTGTGGTCTGTGTTTCATGTTTATTTATTCATTTCCTTGCTTGTGGATGGAGTTGAGGACTAGAGGGGTGAGAAAGGAAAGGAAGTTTCCTTTCTTTCTTTCTTATTTTTTTTTAATAAAATACTTCCTGCAGTTGGACATTTGTTTTACTTGTTATTTAATTAGACTTGTTCCGGTTGTCGATTGCCCCCTGTGCTGTTTAGTCGGCATGCCTGGGGTCTGAGAGCGGGCCCTTCCTGGACCGGCCAGGCAGTGGCGGAGTCTTCCTCTGAGACTCAGGTTCATTGCAGTTTAGCAACAAGGCGTAGCTGCAGCCCTCTATCTGGCCACACTGAGTGTGCAGAGTCCCTTTGATGCTGCTTCCGGCACCAAGGAAGGTGACATTTAATGGGAATGGAAAAGAGAGGAGGTAACCATTCTTGAAGGTGTATGATTTGGGGACCCTGTTCAGTAGGTTAGGGAGCAGGAGGAGACAGTTTAGACAAGCTGGCTTATCCCAAAGAGTGGGAGAGAGTGAAAGATGAAGACTTTGAAAGGCTTGGTGTAAGATAGACACGGATGTATCCCTGGGGGTCTTGTGGGGTGGGAGGTGGGTCAGATTAAGATGTGCTCCATCAGTTCCTCCTTGGCCATGTGCTTTCCCCTCAGCCCGAAGGCCGCGATCCCTTGACACAAACCCTGGAATTTCTTTTGACATCCATTAGAGACCAGAGGAAAGGTTTGCAGCTCAAGGAGACAGTGTTTATTAGGCGTCTTCTTAGAAGGCCCCGGGGTCTTCAAATTGCCCTTCTCTTCCAGTCTTCAGTGGGAAGCTCTTCTCTGCCCTTCAGATGAGGTCAGACACGGACTTGGAAAGTACATTGCGGTTCAGCTTGGTCTGTCACCTTCCCACTTGGCAGGGATTTGAGAGCGTCAGTACCAGGCAGGAGAAAGCTCAGGGGAAATCAGACCCCCTTTCTTCATTTTTTAGAATAGATGCTCCAAATTGATAGACAGTTAATCAATGAAACTTTATTTTTTATCTGTCTTGTGCCTCTTACATCCCTTACATGTCATTGGTGTGATGTGAATACAGCAGCGTGTTTCAGATTTTAGGATGTGTAAAAAGAAATTCTATGCTCAGCTAATTTTTGTCACCTGATAGCAACTTCCCCTTCCATTTCCATTATGTGATTTTCTCTCTCTCTTTCCTTCTCTCTTTCTTTCTTTCTTTCTCTCTCTTTGTCTCTCTTTCTTTCTTTCTTTCTTCCATCCTTCCTTCCTCTCTCTCTTTCTCTCTCTCTCTCTCTCTCTCTCTCTACTTTTCCTTTCTTCAGTGAAAAATGTAGAAGCTACACTAATAGCAATGTGGTATATAAATAAGAAAGAAATAAACTTTATTATTGCTGGTGTCCCTGATGCCCTCTGTAGATTCTATCTTCTGAGGCACCGAGGTGGCACCTTGGTTTCACGTGATGCCACAGACCTTTACAATTTCCATATATTTGGGTGACAGTTTTCTTTCATTTCATTTTGTAATGTTCTAGAATGCTGAAAACGAAGTACTTCCAGTTGTCCAGAGTTGCTGTTTTCTTATGTGTGAACTTTTAAATAACTACGCCTGTGAGAATTATGTTACAATCTAAACACATGGAGAAGGCTTTCAAGACAGCATTTTAAAGTCAGCTTTCACCATATGTGAAGAAGTAAGTCATATTCTATTTGAACTCTTGACATCAGAATAAAAGTAAAAGAGGACAAATGCATCATTGAATCTGACATCAGAATGCACATTGCTGATTTTATCTGACCAATTTAACAGGAATGCCCCTTTGAGCTCTGTCTAGGAGCATGGAATAGATACCCTTTGTTTGTGCAGAGGTTGTCAGTTGATAAAGCCCCTCACATGCACTGAAGACTGGGGTATGTTACTTGCCGCCTTTGTAGGGGAGGACGTTGAGGTCTGAGCTAACATAGCACAGGTCTACGTAGAGGGGGACCAGAGATGTCCTTCTAAAAAGAGCTCTTGCCTTTGCTTCCAGATGTTTACTACTTTTCTGTTAACATTGCATATCTATCATTAAGATAATTATCTCAGGTCCTCCAGATCTAAAAGTGCACACACTAGAAGGCTTATGAAACCCTGCTGGGCCAATTGGCAATCAGTGCTATGCTGTGGTATGAGATAAACACGATAAAAGTGACGTAGAAAGATGTTTACTTACCTGTATTCGGAAAGAAGCTTAAGTTTAAGCACAGATATATATGTATTTAGCAATTAAGATTTTGTGAATTTACTATGTAGCTAGATACTTCCTCACTAACAGACCCTTGCAGCTAATAAGGAAAAGTGAATCAAGATGCTGGCTGTGGTCTGGGCATCCTCATATCAGGGCGTGCCCTGCTGTGACTTCAGCTTTGGCCCGCGCCAAGGTTCAGTGTCTAACCGCGTGCAGTCTTGTTAGGGCTGAGACCGAGACCAACCACAGACATCATGAAAGTCTTCTTGAATCATTGCATCATGCACTGATAAGCTACCCTGATGAATAAATATCATGACGGAATCTGGGACGGGCTAGCAACACTGAAGCAATGTCTACTATAAACAGATTTTTTTTGTCACAAATATTCTTAAATAAACATGTCCCTGCACGCTCCTGACATAATGTTTGTGTTATGAACGTTTCTTCACTGAAAGTCGTTTTCCTTAGTACTTTGTTTCGGGCTTGCAGCCCACCTCCCCCCACATTAGGCACAGAGTGATTTGGTTTGAATCTCGACTCATTTCATGTTGCTAATGGAATGCGATCTATGTGATAACCTTGCATGGTGCAGCTTGAGAGTGTTGTCTAGGAATGGCAGGCAAATACGGGGAATTCTCTTACTGACTCATGCGTGTGTGTGACAGTTAATGACTATAGTATGTGGTTTCATATAACTACAGACTTACTAATGTCTGGAAATACTTCACCATCTTTCTGTTTCTTACATGGACATGGTGAACGCTTACTTTGTCCAAATGATTCTTCTGTGGTATTTTCATTGTTTCCGCTGCCCCTGTGCTGGGTCTCTTGATGGTCCTGCCCTGCTCTTTCCATATATAGGTGGTTCCTGAGGCTCCGTCTGCTTGCGTTTAGTCCACTAGGTAAGCAAGCAAACTTCCTGTCCAGCTTCAGATAGACTTGGAACCAGCCTTACTTTGCAGTAGGGCCGAGCATTGCCGCAGCCCGATCATCCTGTGTTGGCTTTGGCTGCTTTCCAGGCAGGCCCCTCCTGTACCAGTCAAGCAGAGTTCTGCTGGCCAGCTTCTGAAGGAGCTGTCACAGGAGGCACCACAGCACGGTGGCAGGACCCCTTCTACCTCTCTTGTGTTCTCGTTTTACACACCGAAGCCTGGCCCTCATCTAAAGCAGACACGAGCACTCCAACCTCCTGTATTCCTTGTGTCTCACATCCAACTTTCCAAGAAAGGAAAACGACCTTATGTTTAGCAGACGTGGCCATCTGGAAGCTATTTTGTCTACAATAAGGACCAAAGTTGAGGGGAATCTTAGACTGTGCGTGTGAGAGGGGCGGCCTCAAGGCAGCAGTGACATGCCACGTACATTCGTGTCACCTGAAGCTTCTGGAGAAGCAGTGCTAGGTGCACTCTGCTTGGGGTTTCTCAGTTTTCCTGGCAGCTGTGGCAGGAGGAAAATATTACTGGTTGGGTGGGCCAGTATTCAATCAGGCCAGGCCTAGAAGAGCAAAAGGGAACAGGAATTACGCCAACAGATTTACTTTAATTTTGCAGTACTAAGGATTGAACCCAGGGCCTTGTGCGTGCTCGGCTACACCCTAAACCTTTGTCTTTTATTTTGGGATGGGGCCTTTCTAAGTTCCCCAGGCTGGTCTCAAGCTTGTAATCTTCCTGTCTCAGCTTCCTGAGTAGGTAGGGTTACAGGCATTTGCTACTATACTTGGCTCCAATAGATCATTAAAAAATTGTTTTTTGTAATTTACAGTTTATTTTTAAAATCTTAAGAATGAAGCCTGACAGAATAAACTTGGCTTGTAATTAATTAAATGTTTTAACAACTCAAGGCTGCCATTCTAATATGACAGTGTATGACTTAAATCCATTTTGCAGCTGAAAGCATTTCATAAAATTAGCTAATGATTTAGACTTAAATGGGCAAATAGTAATAGCAACTTCATAAGATTTCATAAAAATGTTTTGACAATTTACGGGGATTAAATAACAGAAATCTTATAAAGCACCTAGAACAATGCTTGTCATGAAGTAAGCACTTGATAAATATTTGTTAAAGAACTCTTCTGCGTCTTGCTCTCTGTCTAGGCTGCAGTAGAGTTCTGAAGCAATCCCACCCTGAAGATTATTTTTCTGATGGGATTTCCCCATGAGTGTCTCCTCACTGTTTGTAGCATGCCAAGATTACTGATTTCCTGTCTTTGGAGGGCTTCATACTTGCTCTCCACCTTCCACTGCGCCCTGTCATGGTGAATATTGCATACCTGGACTGGGCCATGGGGACCCAGATACGTGATTACAGATTACTTCTGAGTGTGTCTGGGAGAGTGTCTAGAGAGGTGATTTGGACTGGTGCGGAGAAGAGCGTGTGGCCCTCCCCAGTGTGGGTGGGCATCTTGAAACCCACTGCTGGTCTGAAGAGAAGTGCTGGAGGAAGGCTGGGCTTGCCCTCCTGCCTGGCTGCTCAAGCTGGAACATCATTTCTTCTCCTGCCCTGAGCAGTTCTAGTTCTCAGGCCTTTCGATGCAAACTGGAATCTATGCCGTCAATTTTCTGGCTCTCAGGCCTTTGAAATACACCACGAGTTTTTCTGGGTCTCTAGTTTGCCATCTTGTGTTACTCTAGTGACCACTGGCAAATCCATCCAGACTTACAGAGTTTCTGTTGCCTGCTCTTTCTAAGCTGGTTAGGCCTCGCCACCTCATAGAACTGTGCCATCTCTTCTGGACCTAATTCACTGTCTTAGTCATTTTCCTTCTTGCTGGACACAATACTGACACCCACAATTTAAAGGAGGAAAGGCTTATTTGACTCACGGGCACAGTCCTTGGTCAGATGGCTCCAGGGAAGAATTGGCATAGCGGAGGGAAGCTGCTCACAGCATGTTGACCGGGAAGCAGAGTCAGAAGGGAAGAGACAGGGAGGGAAAGACACCTTCCTAGGTCATACCGCCAGGGAACCGCCTCTTCTGGTCTGTCTGGCCACTAAGAAGAGTCAGTTATATTCCTCCCATCATTTAATCACCTTCTGGAAGCTCTGCGTATGCGCTCACAAGGCTCTCGGATGACATCTTGATAGAAACCATAACATTCACCTGTCCCCCTCACTCTCTCTTGCTCACTTACCCTTACAGCACCTCTTTGGCCTGTTTGGGAGTTTTCTCTCTTGTCTCCTTTCTTTTCTCCTGAACACATGGTTTTGCTTTCTTCAGTGTCCATGGCACAATATCCGATGCCAGCAGTCTCACATCGGCACCTGGCATTTGACATCCTAATATTATTTCAAGCCACCCACCTGCCTCAGTTGTCCTGTGCTGCCTGCCACCCATTTGTGCTCTTCGGGCTCAGTGTGGCTCTCAGTTCCAGTGTGTTGTGCTCTTAGCTGTTCTGGTTGGCTCTTCCTCCCTGAGTGAGACCAGAAGTCATGGGCAGCCCCAGCCCTTGTCCCCAGGGTGGATTCGTCCTCAGCCTCATGGTCACTCTGTCAGTTTGGAGCTGTAGTGTTCACGTCTTTAGCCATTAGCTACCTGTTTAAATTTAGATTAATCAAAGTGAAAAGTTCTGTTTTTCAGTTGTACCAGCGCATTTCACGTCCTTGGTAGCCACATATGCCTGGCGATGCCTGCACTGGAGAGCTTTTCCATCCCTGCAGGAGTTTGGCTCAACAGACTTCTCCTTGTGCTTTGGATCAGCTTCCTCCTGGCTCCTGTAGCATCATCTTCTCGCTTTTCCTCTTTCTTTTGGCTTTCAGTTTGTTTTTCTGTAGTAGCTTCTTCTTCTTAGCCTATAAAAGTGTGTGCATTTCTCTTACATACAAAAGAAAAAACCCAAACAAAGTAATCTTTCCCTGCTTTATTCGCACCAAAGCTCCTAAACACATCACGTACACAGAGCCCCTGCATTTTGTGTCACTAGATACTCACCCTGAAGTTGCCACTCAACCTATTGAAATAAAGCTCCTAGCACTTCAAGTCGCCACCAGATGACCTCTTAGTCGCCACACGCAGCGAAGTCTTTCTTGGCTCTCCTATAACTTGGTCTCCCTGTGAGTATTGTAGTTGAGTCCTGCTCTCTCTTCGACCATTGTCTGTGGTCTCCTTGGCAGACTTACTCCCTTTATCTCTTCCTTTGATGTGGGTGACCTGTCATCTCTCTTGGGGCCTACTCGTCAACTGCCATGTTGTTGGTGGCTCTCTGCTCTCTGGATCATGACTCTGTTCTGGGTTTATTTATTCACACTGTTAACTGAACATTAATAGGAATGTCCTGCACGGATCTTAAGTACATTCAAAACTAAACTCATCTCCCATTTCAAAGTCTGTTCCTTTTATATGTCTTTATTCTCTTTATGTGTGTCCCTTTATAGGTCTATGAGGTGTGACCAAAATATACAGTGAATATTTAAAGTAAGAATTATTACAGACCCATTGCCATTAATCCTCCTCATATTCTCCCCCTTATTTCAAACACACTTACCCTGCCATTCTTTCCACTTCGTGAAGCGGTTCTGGAAGTACTCTTGTGTGTGTGTCTTTATGGAGTGTGGTAAAAAATATGGTGAGTACTTCTGCCAAGTATATCTAGTGGAAAGGCAGACTCATAAAAACATTACAGTGTGTCCTTATCTAACTTATTCACTGGATCTGGCTCTGTGTGTCGTCGAGCTCTTCCCCAAAATCAAAAATGATTATGAAAGGTAAACATTTTTAATTAATTCAGAGCCTTGAGGCAACTGAGAAGTGCTACAGAAGACACTAATGAAAGAGTCCTTCAGACCTGCTTCAGAAAGTGACAAGAATGATGAGGTATTGTGTTTAAAGTGAGTGAGAGTGTTTTGAGGAGTATTAATGGCAATATGTCTTTTACTGTAATAAATTTTAAAATTTAATCATAAACTGTATTTTTCAGTCACACCTTATATTCTCTTCATATGTGTTCTCCATCTGGGTGATTGGAAACACCAGTTTTCCAGTCATTCCACACTGAAACCTGTTCACTGTTTTTCTTTTTCATGCTCTGTACTTGGTCAGTCGTAAACCTCTCTGGACTTCACTTCTCATTATATCTTGTCTTAGTTACTTTTCTCGTTGCTGGGACAAAATACCCAACACCCAAAGTTAAGGGTGAAAAGTTTATTTGTCTTACAGTCCATAGAGGTTTCAGGCCACAATCAGCTGGGTCCAAGGCGGGGTGGCAAGCAGACAGGCAGAAGGCATCAAGGCAAGCAGAAGGGTAAGCAAGGGACCTAAACAGCTTCTTCTTGTGCCTTAGATCTTATCTAGGCTACTAGGATTAGGATCAGTGGATTGATTTAGTAATTACGCCCTTAATCCCAGCATCACACACTGTAGCTCCAGCCACCGCTGATCCAGCCTCCTCTTACCACATGAGGCTTTGGGGGGACATCTAGACACAAACCATAACATATCTTATCAACATTATCATTAATGCCCTCAACGTCTTTCTCTGGATCCCACACTAGTCTTCCTGTTAATGGCTCTTTTGACCGACATTATTGGCTTCTCCGATTCATGCAAAGCACTTACCCAGCTACTTAAAACCTTCACATGGTTCCCATTGCCTCTATGAGAAAGCCCTTCGGCTCTTAAATCCTCCATTAATATCTATCACTACTTAGCATCCCTGCTCTTCTTGTTCTGTCTCCCACTTTGCCCAGTTTGTTTAAATAGCTTATAGTTTTGTCACACTTGTTCATGCCTTTATGATTTGATCACGTTGCTCTTTGTTTACACCAAATAAACTTTTGACTGAATTTGTAAGCTTGTTTTATATTTGGTCAAGTTCATTTATAAGGAGTGATCGAAAGATTCAGTGAATGTTTAAATTAAAGAAAAACTGTATTACAGTAAAAGACATGTAAAGAATAATGGGACCAGTGTGTCTGAAGTGAGGGGGTATTTTGATTTTTTTTGAGGGGCATTAATGGCAATGTGTCTTTTACTATAGTAAATTAAAATTTTAATTTTAAACATTTACTATATTTTATGATCACCCCTAGATCAAATATTTAAGGTAATATTTGTTAAATAAAGACATTATGGTATGTCGTCATCCACCCTATTCACAAGATCTGGCATCATGTGACTTCTGGCTCTTCTTCAAAGTCAAAACAACCATGAAAGGCAAATGTTTTGAATTGGTTAAAATGGGAGGATAAGTATGTTTGAAGTGAGGGAGAGTATTTTGGTAGCAATTAATGGCACATCTTTTACTATAATAAACTTTTTTTAAAAGTCAAAATTTCATCCTATGTTTTGATCACTCCTCTTACACTTACATGTTCACATGCAAAGTAAAAAAATTATGGAAACAACTTTTATTGTTACTATATGTGATACCTTTGGTATTTTAAAATGCATTTTATACCATTTGAAAAAAATTTAGTGCCTGGAGTGTGTAATCAGTGGTAGAGTGCTTGAGTGCTTGCCTGGCATAAGACCCTGGGTTTACCTCGCAGCAGTGAAAAAAATTTATCTGTTTGCCTGCCTATCTGTCTGTCTGTCTGTCTATCTATCTATCTTCATCTCTAAGCCTATTTTACCATCTTAGTGAATCCATATATTGGAAATAAGATTTCTCTATACATGAGCGTAGCGTACATGGGCACACATGTACTCATATACATGCAATGCACATACACGTGTGTGTAGACCCGTGGCCTTGGAATCTCAGACGACCAGCATAGGCTACCTGAGAAGCAGTAGATGGAGGTGTGGTACGAGGATGTTGGGTTCGGGGATGCTGTGGGCATCCGTGTGCTGGGGAACTGATGTGTTAGAGTCCAAGGGTGACAGTGCCGTAGTGAAACCCAGAGACCCAGAGAAAACCCAGGTTCTTGGTGCTAAATCAAGCCTTGCCTGAAGGCTTGCAAGTTTCATGAGTGGGAATATCTCCACATCTTTTAATTAAAAAATGGTACCTGGATATTACCCTACAAATTATCCTATCTGATAATAGACCTACCATTGTGAGAGAGACATTGTTTTACTTTCACATTAATGCTTTCTGATGAAATGACTTGTAGCATTTTCTAACTCAACCATAGTTTTAGGATATAATGGTACTTCCTAGTCTTTTTTAAGCAGTGGAATATATAGAAAATGGCAACATTTGCAACAAGGACTCTCTGAAAGCTGTAAAATTCTGGAAGGGAACAGGTGCAGAAATTCCTTTGGTTTGAAGATATCAGAGACCATGGGGGAGCTTACTGGGAGATTGCCACCTTTTGTAAGTATCTAGACAATTTAAGGTCTTTCTGGGAAGTTGGCTTCTGAGTATTTCTGAATAACCTTTCACACAGCATCAAATATAAACAAATCCACCATTGAATGAATTCCTTATATAAAGTTTGGGAACTAGCTTAAACTTTCAAATATTCTATAAATGTTCTGTATTTAGCTAAAACTACATAATTACAAAGGCCTTAGGAACTATGATGATTTATAGCATATTTATGTCGATCTGTAGGTAGGTATTTTGCATTTATTGATTATATAAATGAATTTCTGTGGTTCATGTATTTATACCTGCTGAGGTTAGTTGTTTGGAATTCTAGAGAATACAGTGTTTATTTTACACAAGCCACAATTTGCTAAAGTAAATAATTCTCTAGAAAATTGGATGGTAACATTAGTAGGTGTTGAGGAAAAGTTGCTGACTGGCTGGTGGAATTAAAAAAAAAATTAATATACTCGTCAAAGTTGCATAACTTTGGGCATAAGAGTATTTTAGTGTGGAATTCTCCCATACTAGTAAATCTATTCAAATGCCTTGAATTAAAAGCCAATAAATCATTTATTATTGTTTGTGTCTGAATAAAGTAAATAATTCAGAAGTATTTTGAGCATTTGGTATATTTCTGACATTTTGTTAAACATGATGAGATGTTAAAGGGTAACTGGTTCTTGCTTACAAAGAGGTTATGATCTATTTGTAGAGGGGAAGCCTATGTGGATTAAAAATAAACCAGTGACCCTCATAGTTGAATTTCTTGGAAGCCACAGAACACTGAGAGCTCTAAGGATCAGTGCAATAAAATGTATCATAACCCTGAAAGTGGGTTTTGCGGAGCTGCTAGACACAGTGCATGATGAGGCCTTATGCAGGAGGCTGGCGAGCTCCTGCCCACAGCCAGTGAGTTGGTGGTCTGTCCACAAGAGGTCACGGGGGGAAGGAGCCAAACTTTGGAAAACCCTGGCCTGGCTTTGTTCATGGGTACGAGCTGCGTTGAGGGACCGGGAAGCAGGAGCTGCATGGGCAGTTGGGACCCTGGAATGGCAGGGAGAGGTCTTGACTGTGGGAATGCCGTGGCATCTATGGAAGAAAGGCCATGGCAGGCCTTGGCCTGAGCCAGCATGGGCATGAGTTGGGAAGACGAGAGAAATGACTGCAGCGTGGAGCCCAAATTCTAATCCGGATTTCTTTCTTTCTTTTTATTCAGGTGGCTTTCATTTTTAGTCCTTTAGTTTTGGGGATATGTATATATTGCTTTATAATAGTTTTCAGGGCTCAGCAAATATTAAGATGTCATTTACTGGTTTATAGGGTAGAATTAAGAGATCTTCAATGCTAAGAAGTAGTGATGTTCAATTTTTATGCTTCTGTTTCTCTTTTTGCTTTAATAAGTATTTATCTATTATTTTTTCTTGTTACAAACTATAAAGTGCCAGGTATATAAAAAAGTACAAAGCACAATAAACATGCACTAAATTAATGTACCTTTTTTTAAGGCAGAGATTGTATTTCTCATTCTTTTTATGATTCTCCATAATTTCTACTATGATGCTTTGTACACAGCGTACATTTAACAACTATAAAGTATTGAAAATATGTATGTGGTTGAGGAACAACATGACTAAAGTCAGTGCTTGGTCAAGCTGTCTTGTAGCTCCTTTCCATCCCCCTTAAATCAGTAGAGGGAACACCCACTGAGTGCTATACTAATGCGAAGACTAGTAGTTTAATGGCGATTTTAGCAAGAATTTCCTGTCTCTGCTTTTGTACAGGCTCCCCCACTCTTACCCATTCTTTGACTCTCACTCTTTCTTTCTGTGGCTCGCAACACTCATCCTAGGAGAGCGGATGAGTGCTCATTCTTTCTATAACACCGTGGTGGTTTGTCTGTGTGCCTCACTAGGTAGGGTGCTACGAGAGCAGAATGGTTCCATTCATCTCTGTGTCCCTAGTGCCAAGCACAGTGCCACGTGTACAGGTGTCACTCGGTGAGTGTGTGCTGGGTAGGTGTTTGTGGAATAAATGTAGTCTTCAATGATTTTCTGGTTAAGCTTATTGGGAAGAAACGATGGCAGTTAAATAATGTATATAGGACTTTCCTTGAAGCCAGCACAAATACTACCACCTCATTATTTTTACATTAATCTATTAGAGACACCTATACTTAAAAACCCTAATTAAAAGTAACCATGTTAATGAAGGCATGATATTCATTCAAAGTTAATTTAAAAAACCGTCTATTTAAATACTTAAATAACACTGCAAAAAACTGTTTCATTACTTCCAGAACAAAATAAGTGATGGTTATTATCTTTAGACTAGAAATGGGGACTGATACATTTCAAAATATGTTTCAAAAATCTTAGTGCTGTTGCATGTAACAAATGCTATAAAATCTCTGGCTATTTGCCTATTTGATTGTGAGTTTTTGGTTCCCTTCAGAACTTTTGAGAATAGGCTGAATTTGCATATACCAAGTATGAATTGACATGAACTGAATTTAGCTTGTAGAGATAATGCACTTTTTTTCTGTGCGATACGGAGCTAATTCATATTCCATACAATTCTTGGAAATTCAGTTAATAAAACTGAAAAATGCCTGGGCCTTCAAGCAGGACTTGCAGACTCAATAAGCCTCCTTTCTTGTATCTAGCTTCTCTTAAGCCCAAATAAGAATATCAGGAGTTCCACGTAAACTCGGAGCCACCTCTTCCTAAATTCTATAGAATTATTTAGGTAGTGACTTGACCTTCATGCAGAGGGTTTACCTTGGACAGGGGAGGTAAAATCACTTTCATTGAGAGCACTATAAGATAATCCTGTATTTTTTTCCTCCTTTTTATTATTATATTTTAATGGTACATTTTAGATGTGCATAGTGATAACATTCATCATATGGGATTTGTACCTGTACATGATATATCTTGCTTCTTTTTTCCCATTCCCCTGCCCTCCCTTCACCCCCTCCTCCCTCCTTATTTACAAAAGCTTTGTTTCCATTTTTTCCTTCTATTCCTTATTTCTCTTGTCCCTCCATTCCTTTTCCCCGCCCCTCCCTTGTTCCCTTTCCCATTTGAACACTTTCTTCCCTTTCCCAATATAATACATTTTAGTCTTTATTTACATGTTCAGTTTCTCACACCAGAGAAACAATGTGGTACTTAAACATGTGTGTCCAATTTATTTTACTTAGGAGTATGGTCTCAAGATGCATCCATTTACCTAGAAATGTCTCAAGCCTGGCGTTTTTTATGGCAGAGTAGTACTCCATTCTATAAAAAAACCGCATCTTCTTTATCCACTCCTTGGTTTTTGGGCATTGGGCTGTTTCCAAGATTTAGCTATTACAAACTATGCTGCTATAAACATAGGTGTGCATATATCACTGTGGTTTGGTGCTTTTAATTCTTTTGGGAAGATACCAAGAAGGGGATTAGCTGGGTCAAATGAAACCTCTAATGCTAGTTCCCTGAGGAATCTCCATCCTGATTTCCATAGTGGCTACACCAGTCTACACTCCCACCAACAGTGGAGAAGGGTTCCTTTTTCTCCACAGCCCCTCCAGCATTTGTTATTGGCTGATCTGTTGATAGTAGCCTTCTTTCTGGAGTGAGATGGAATCTCAGTGTTGTTTTAATTTGCATCTCTCGAATGACCAGTGATGTTGAACATTTTTTCATACATTTATTTGCCATTTGTACTTCTTCATCTGAGAAGTGTCTGTTCATTTCAACTGCCCATTTTTGGACTGGGTCTTTAAATTTGGTGGTCTGATTTTTTTTGAGTTCTTTATATATTCGAGATGTTAGTCCTTTGCAGAAGAATAGCTGGCAAAAATTTTTTCCCACTCTGTGGGTTGTCTCTTCACTCTGTTGGTAGTTTCTTTTGCTGTGCAAGAGCTTTTTAACAAGATCAGGTCCCAGTTGTTGATTCTTTGTAATATTTCCTGGGCAACTGGGGATTTGTTCATAAAGCCTTTGCCTACACCTATGTCTTCAAGAGTTCTACCTACTCCATCTTCCAGCAGATTTAGTGTTTCTGTTTTAATATTTACATCTTTGATCGACTTTGATTTTAGCTTGGTGCATGGGGAAAGATATGGGTCTAGTTTTAATCTTCAGCATGTGGAGAGCAAGTTTTTCTAGCACCATTTATTAAAGAGGCTGTCTTTCTTCCAGTGAGGTCGTTTGGCCCCTTTTTCAAAGAAGATAATCCTATAAATGAGTGTTATAACCAGAAAACAGGAGAACCAGGAATTGGATTGCAGGCTGAGTGGGTAAAACAATACAGAACCAATGCTTTCTGGGTGTGTTAAAAAAGGACTTACTTAGCTCATTAAGTTGAAAGTAAACCAAGCTGAAAATTCACTGAAATTCATGGCTCTTTTTCTTTTAATTTTGTTATCATTTGATTTTTGGACTAATTTCAAAGATTATGTTTAAACAAAGCTTAAAAATCAATTGAAAAATAAAGTCAAATTTCTACCTTTCCTCCCACCTACAAGGAAGTTAGAAATACCTAAAACACAAATTTTCCAGGGTTGATCTATTAAGATTGAGCTGACCTAAATGGTTGTAAGAATTCTACATATGTAGATCATGGTATATGGGCAATTCCAAATAGACGAGTAACATAATTTCCATTTGAACATACGACCAACCAATTTGGGAATAAGAGCTTGTTGTAAAAGTTAACATCATGCCCTTTTTAGCTTGTTGTAAAAGTTAGCACCATGCCCTTGATTTCAGGTAGCAGAATGAAGAGGCGACTAACTGAACTTGACTTTCTTCTCTGAAAAAAGGTAAGACACGAAAGAAAGGAACAAACTATAAAAATTCAAACACATGCTCATATACTGACCAAATTCTACTGTTTAATGTTTCCATATGTAAAGTAGATTTTTATTAGACATGAATGTAGCAAAAATAAGAGCTTTTAAATTTTTCCTTTTTTTGAAAATAAAAGGCAAGGTTTTTTTTCTATAAAGTGAATAAACTTTAAATAGTGTTTTAAATTATTGTATCTTCTAAGTTTGGCTTCCAGTATTTATCTGTTGTGGTTTACCTTCAGAAAGCTGCCGAGTAATGAAGGAGAAGGTCATGCAGGAAACCCTTGACAATTCTTCGCTTACTTATAGAAACAGTTCCACGAGAGAAGGAAACCATTTCTAAACTGTCTTACAACAGTTTTATTCTTGTCGCTTAGGTTATACTGACCTCAATTTAGGACAGCATAATAGAAATTAAAGCATGATTCTTATTTGCAGTTATTCCTTGAATAATAATAATAATGCACCAGTATTTGATATTAAATAGTACAATTGACATAATTCTCTAAAACTCTCGTGGATTTTTATATAGATAAAATTAGAGAGGTTTTAAAGCCACATAGCTAGTTTGTGGCAGAACTGGTTCTATGTGCAGTTCTTTCAAGTTAGCTCTGTCTCTGTTGTTTTCCTTTGTTCTTTTCCTTTCTTCTCCTGTCCTTGCATCTCTTTTTGTTTCTTTAATATTTGTTTTCTTTTCTAATTGCATCATCCTGTCTTATTTACCTGGTGAAATATACTCTGAATAAAAAATAAATGGAAAAAAGCAAGCTGAATTCTAATTTAGGGTTGTAATTGTTCATATTTTTCAGCATGTCTGACACTCCCCTTCCCAGATCGGAGTTGGCTTTCTTGGACGTCGGGTGTTGGGGACACAGAGTTCCCACCTTTGCCGCTCCTGGCTGCTGTGAGTGCTTGTGTCTCATCTGTCTCTCTGGAGTGTGGGGAATTTGGGGTTATTTTGGCAATTTAATGAAATGTAGTTTGTTGAAAGCACTTGGAATATTGTTGATGTATATAGTTGTCCCCAAAATGTTAGATACTATACTTACTTCCATAGTTAATACTGTCAGGGAATTAAGGATTTACTATTGCAAATTAAAACACTAAAAAATTCTAAATCAAGTGGAAATTCACTCTTCAGAGAGAGGCATCTCTGTGTTATGGTGATCGATCTTACAAGCTTTATTAGCTCCTGGGAAGGTCCATTAAATGAGAAATGGAAGAATAATGTTTTCACTTAGCAAAACCCTCATAAACCAGATTCATTAACAGCTTAGTTACTAAGTTATTTTGTTGTGAAATTTAGGCTTCAGGCTAAAAGTATTTGTGAAATATACTAAGTCCTTTCAGATGTGGCATTAGTTCTTAGGAAATGAGTATCATTATGAATCCTGGGTAAATGACTTTTAGACATGAGTTAAGTATTCACCAAGTATGTGAGTTAACAAATGATGGAAGTCTTGGGAAGTTGTGTTAGAAAATCTGCTGAAAATTAAGCCCCATGAAAGTCATTGCAATTACGGTCCTCATGAAAGTTGACAGCCCTTTTTTTTCTCACCTAGTTGAGCACATACGCAGAAGCGGAGACATGTAGGGTTGGAAAATCCTTTCAGCATCATGTGGTCTGATGCCGTCCAGGTTTCTACCACGGCACCTGCTGCACAAATGTGGTTCTGTACAGGAGTGGAGAAGAGCTGCCATGGTTGTGGCCAGCTGAGGACAGAGCTGGACTCTGTGCCTCCGAGCCCCAGGCGCTTCAGTGTGGAGGCCGCACATCTTCCCTTGTAGGGGAGGAAGGTGGCTCCACAGGTAGTGGTTACCTTTCTCAGGTCACAGCTCACAAAGACAGTGGGAGAGCCAGTTACTCAGCTGTTTACTTTGCCACCTCTGATCCTTTGGTTGCACCCCATTCCTTCTTCACAAAGCATCTGTGACTCAGAACCCTTACCTATCCAGATTGTTTTCTCTTTATTTTTATTAGCAGGAGGTTCTGTACGTACACAGATTGTATAGGGTAGGAACTCCAAGAAACTCAGCCCAAAAATCATCTGGGTGGCCAAACAGCTGATCTGAGGCTGTTTTGGCAGCTGCATGGTGCTGAGGAAAATGCAGGAATTCAGGCCAGGGGGCCCCTGGTAAATAACCCCCGTCCCCTGGTGCAGACCGTGGCTGGCAAGACACAGGTCCTGGGAAAACTGACATGGACAAGCCACACAGGCCTTTAAATCACAGCTGGAAAGGGTGGAGGTTGCACACCACTATTTGTTTTCCAACTGCCAAAAGAAAATGTAACCCTCCTTTTGAAGGAAGATGCCTTTCATATCAATTTTTCGGGCAAAATATTCAGCATTCAATACCGAATTGCAAGTCATACTATAAAACAGGATGCTTATGACTGAAATCCCAGATTAATAAATACAGTAAGCCTGTAGATGATTTAGATATTTCAGTTTTCAGATGAGGACTTGAAAATAACTGCAGTAATGTGGCCAAGAAAATAGAGAAAATAATGGACAAAGGAAATAAGTGGGAGAGCTTCAGCAAAGAAATGGATTAATCACGTGGATGTTCTAGGACCAAGAAGTATGTTATTTAACATTTAGAATCTTGGATACCTTGAACAGCACAGTGAACTCGTCACAACAGAACATGAGCGAACTGGAAGGTCGCAATGAAGCCAAGAGAGAAAAGGCTGGAAAAGTAGAGTCTACATGACATGTGGTATATGAACTGGCTTCTGAACTGACTATTCTCAGGAAAGAGATTTCTTGCTTAGCTCCAAGTCACTTCTCTCTAGACCATTGATGCTATTAGAAGCATATTTAGACAAATCTAATTCCAATGTTGATTCAAAGTGTTTTAAGTTTTCAAGGGAATTTGAGGAATTGCTGGTTTTTTCTCTCTAATTTTGATGGAAACATTTCTTTCCTTTGAGTAATATCTTTGCCCAAATTTGCCAAGTTCTGAAAAGGAACTGGATTCTGGAGAGTGGGAGAAATCTGGATGAAGTTTTCTTCCTAAAGGAAATAGTACAGAATCATAAGAATATATCAATATTTCCATGTTTGAGTTCGTTTTTATTCTTATTCTGGTTTTCATTTCAAAATGATTTGGATCTGTGGCAGATTCCACTTCACTTTCTCCTGTTTTCTTTTCTTTCCATTTTTCATCAGTAGGTGCTGTGCTCCTTGCCCTTTTACTGTATTTAAAGTCTACGTGGTTTTCCATTGTTGGAAAGTTAGGCAGAAGTCAGTGATCAAATCTTAGTAATTTGCAGAATGAAAATTGTTTCACTAGCTGCCATGCATATTTTACGAGTCTTAAACTACTTTTCTTGAAACTTTTCAAGCCCTATAGACCAAGTCTGACACTTTTTGGGGAAAATAACATACTCTGAAAATAGCCTCATTGATTCCCTCAGAAAAAGATAAAAAATGGCAGGTATATTTATGAAGACTGTCAATGAAAAGGGAGCAGTATATTTTATCTCTTTCCTACTCACGATTTTCAAGAACAGTTAACCAAATGCCAGTGTTTATATGAAAACTTACCTACTTTACATACAGAGAAATGGCTTACGGCCTAGAAATAGCATTTTCTTCCCTTTCTCTTCTTCCCCCTTTCACCTCCTGATCTCCCCTCAAATCCGTGGTGGTGAAGGTGTTTCCCCTGGGCATCCAGTAACACATGAATCCAGCCACAGATGACTTACCCTTCACGGCTCTGCCCTGTACACTGGGATCTCTTACCTGAGAGGAAGATAGAACTAGGTTTCCTCTGCAGGTGTCTGTACCAGGCATCCCTAAAGGCACAAGTAAGCTTCAGTTTATACTGTTAAAGTATTTTAATCATCTTTTCTTGATTATAAATTTTTTCACAGATGTTGTATCATTTGACTTTCTCAAAAATTGTTTGAAGGAGGAAGAGTGAATACCACCCCATTTCACAAGGAAGAGACAGGTAGAGGAAAGAGAAGTGAGTTACCCCACATGACAGCTAGTGAGCTTTAATGTTAGGACTCTGGCCTTTGCTACTGTTCAGCATTAGCATGCTTACTTGGGAGGCATGGGTTGCCTAGTAGGGGGATTCAGGGGCATTATTAGTGACATGTACTCATAGTCTACAGTAAGACTAGGCTTGCCCTAAACTGTAACAGATGTAGAACATACTTTGGACTGCTGTTTTAGCTCTAGTGGAAGAGAGATGTTCTATACTGCAGAAGCATTATACAATGGGAATGCCCAGGTCATTCTGGGAAATGATAAAAGGCGAATGTTTCTGAAATTTGTGCTGACCTTGGAAAAGAGGAAGCAGTTAACTCTATGCAATTTAAAACGTTTGGTAAAATGTTGTTAGGAATATGGATTAATGGTTTCTCCAGATTAGGTGATATTCTGCATTAGAAAGGGAATTAGAGATCCAGAGACATTTAAACTGTCTGCCAAAATGACACCAGGCACATGAGCCCATGTGGTGTGAGTGCAGTCAGTGTCCTGGCCATGCGGGGGACAGTTCTCCCCAAGTCCCTTGAGTTTCTACATGTCTTGTAAGCAGAGGAGCTGACTTTATTCTGCCATTTCCAAAATGTTTGCACAGTTAGTGGTCTTGGAAAGTAGAGATAGTGTCTCCCTTCAGAGCAGTGAAAAATTCAGATTCCCCAGGTTGGTGTGCCTCCGTGTAGTGCTTAATTAAGCATGTGCGGGTGCCACTGGATCCTCTTTATGCTGCCCTGGAGGAGCTGATGCTTGAGGAATGGGTGGACGAAAATGCTGAAAAGCTGCTGCTATTGCTGTGTGTGGCAGTCAGTTGTCTCTGACCCAGGAATGTCATGTCTTTTTCCAGCATCCATACAAGTATGGCAGGCTAATTGTTGCACGCAGTTGTTCTTCACAGTTTTTAACAGATCACAGGCATCCCTCTACCCCATTTCTACCTAATTTCAAAAACCAAAACCAAAGTAACAACAACAAAACAAGGCATTTTAGAGTTCCCAAAGTTTTCTGAGTCTTTTGCGTTTCCAGCAGAGTGAATCTGCCATTTCACTGTGAGCTGTTTTCTGTGGAAACCAGATATATAGTCAGTGAAATGTAGACAGGAAGTCAGGATGCTGCATACAGTCTGGGGACTTGCAGATAGTTGATGGCTCCTCCCCCGCCGCGGTTGTCAGTCCATCAAGGACCAGCCCTGAGCAGCCTGGGATATTGGTCTCTAGTCTGGGGAGCTGTGCTTTCTTTCCCATTTGTTGGCTTGGTGCATCTGGAGGTTGTCCTTTCCATTCCTTACCAGGCTGGATTTTGATTCCTTAGCCAGTGCTAGACTTTCAACCAGCCTCTAGTTTATGTTTGATTGTAATTCTTGTCAAAGCAATAATGTTTTGTCTGTTAATTTTTATTATGATGAACCAATCATATAACAATTCATCACTGATGAGATTTGTGCTCATGTAAGACCATTAAGACCAGAATTTTTCTTCAGCTTTCTAGGTATAGTATGGCCTGTCCTGGCTAAGAAGGTTCTCTAAGTTTGGATTCTTCTCTGTCAAAGTTCAATGTGATTTTCTAAAATTTACATGTTCCAGTGACCTTGACATTCTCCCGTCCTCAGGATTGTGACCTTAGTTTGGTCCCATTCTTAAGTGCTTCCGTTATTCTTCTGCAATTCTACCCTGTCCTTTCTAAGCTCACAGTAGGTCACTCATTTGAATGGAGGAGCTAGGCAACCCTGAAACCTTGCCGAATCTCCATAAATATTTGTAGAAAGATAGAATGAGGGTACTGTCTTCTTTTGAACCTTTTACCAGAACTCTGTAATCCGACTAGAACCTTGATTTCCCAGTAAAATACACATGGAAAGAGGAATGATAGTGCTATGAATAATACAATAATATAGTCTTCATGCCAACATTTGCTGAGTTCTTACTATATACCAGTATTGTGCCAAATGCTTTATATGTACTGTTTTGTTTAATCATCACAAAATCCATGTATGATTGTCAACATTTTACAGAGAAATAAAACGGGCACAAAGAGGTTATGTAATTTTCCCAAAGTCACACAGTGACAGAACTGAGATTTCTCCACCTTCAAAGAGCCAGGAGAATCTACAGAACACAATTCCTGGTTAAAAAGGAAAATAGAAGTGTTGATTTTAGGTAAGGGAATTAAATTGTCCACACAAAATTTGTCTTTATCTCAGGTAGTAGATGGGTTGAGTAATACACTCAGAAGTTTAGAAGATTGGAGCCTCGCTTGACAAACTTGGCTAACTTTATTGAGAGGGAGCCATTGGTGACGCAGCCCAACTCCTCATTTAGCTCCCCCTCTCGTATCAGTTGGGTGGGTAATTAATTCTTCCTTTCTTTCATCCTGAAAATATTTGTTGACACCTGGCTTGGCATATGACCCTATCAATTCTGGCCACGAGAAGGGAAGTAATTGTTTTTAGGGGAAGATGAGTGTCCTTCATGGTCCAGCCAGAGGCTGGAGTTTATCCCAGAGTCTAAGAGGGAGAAGAGGAGCCAGGCAGGGTGTGATGCGATGCGAAGCTGCCATGCCCTTCCTTGCTTGTTCGTCTAGAGGGAGGGCCTGTGGCTCTCACTGCCGCGTTGGGCTGAGCCTGAGCCAGATATGGCTGTTTCTTCATAAATGCAGTCAGATGAGTGGAAGCAGCAGCCCTCTTGGAGGTGCCTTCTGGCCTTAATCATTGTCCTGGAATTTTGCTTATTAAGTTGTTGACTGGAATAATTGGATGCTGTATACTGGCTCGTAAATGTTCCTGTATTAGATTAAATGTGACTAATTTCAGTTTCTGCTATTTTTTTGTGTGTTACCAAAAGAGTAACCTCATTTTTCACCAGATCTTGTATTCATTAGTATTGTGTTTTGGATCTGAATAGTATTTCTCTTTTGTTTCTCCCACCATACGGAGAAGAGTGTCATAGAAAAACTATGGACCCATGACTGAACTGTGGAGTGAATCTAATGAAACTGATGATATTTAAGAGGCTAAATTTAACCTTAAGTAAAAAAAAAAATTCTTTAGTTTGAGCAAAATAGATTGTATTTTATTTTTTTAAATAAAACTGAAATGTCTATAAAAGAATAAACATTTCCCTACAATCATATCCACTGTATGATGGAGACTGACTTTTGGCCCTAATAAATGATACTTGCTTTTTTTCATTTCCTTATCAGAATTCTTCCTTCTGGATGGCCTGTCTCACAAAATACTGCCTTCCCAACATAGACTGGTATGTGAAAATGTGCTGGATAATTTATTTCATATTATTTAAGGCCTTGTGAGTATTATTAGAATGAGAGGAAACCATGGAAATTATGGGTTCTTGCTTCACTACTTTAACAAATATTTACCCAGTGCCAACAAAAATAATATTTACTGCACACTCAAAACAAAAGGACACAGTCCTTCTCTCCTTGGAATCGTTTGTAGTTTGCATTGTTTGCACCAAAGAGCTTTGTCAGTGTTTAATTATAACTGTGTCGAGTGCTTTGAAGGGGAGTGTACTAGATGGTAAAGATTCAGGGGTGTCTATCACTTTGGGGAGACCAGGAAGTTTCCTCTGGGGGAGTGATGGTTGAGCCAAAGTTAAGAGCAGCTGTTAACCCCAAGAAAGAGGACAGGGGGTGGGGTGTGAAGCAACACAGTTCAGTTCAGTTGAGTTCAGTTCAGTCCAGAATGTTTGCCGAGTGCCTGCCATATGCCAGGGCCATGCTTAGACACAGGGAAGTAGAAAGTGAACAAGACCCGGCTTTGCCCCCAGTAAAGAGCTCAGTAGAAGGGTTTCATTGTGTAATTTATAAACCAGGAGAGGTACTCTTTCTGTATTTATTTTGCTCTTAAGTCTTTTGAATTCAGCCAGGCTAGTCTTCCTCAAGAACTCGAGCATGGTCTTTCAGCCGTGGTTTGCGAGATGAAAGGTTGGGCAGCGCTGTTCCGTCCTTCCCATTTACCTGTGTAGTCTGTTTCTACGTCTGCCAACAGCCTGGTCTTGGAGGGGAGCCTGACTCCCTCCCAACAAGAGATGCAGATGATGGTGTCTTTTTTTTTAATGCCACTAACTAAAATTACTAAATCTGGAACCCACCCACAAAAGTGAATTACAGACATAGCATATGTACACTTGATTAGTCTGTTATCGTGTTAAGCATTATTCAGATCCAGAGTCCAAAGCCCTGGGCACACAGATGTCACATACAGATGGAGCAGCCATGGCAGAAACAAGGCAGGAGGCAGGGTCTGTGGCAAAATGGCGATTACAAAAAAAAAAAAAAAAGACAAAATCCCCAAATAGCTCTTGCCCCATTGCCCCAGCCTCTGAGGCAGGCCCTCACCCCCAAAAGCATGTTCCAAGGCGTCGCATCCTTCCTCTTTCCAGAGATCTGGGCCACCTGGTTGTCTTTTGCTTTCTGATTTGGACTCTGCTTCCTTATCCTAGAATTTCCTGACTGCTAGCCTGCTTGCTTAGCTGCGCTGATCTTGGTGGAGAAGTTGCCCCTGGCTGGTTCCCAATGAGCAGTGTCCTGCTCTTTGGTTTGTCTTGTGTAGGTCACAGCACCACCGAGTCTCCGACCCCCAGCTTGGTCTGCTCCTTCACAGCACAGGCTCTCTGTGGAGCAGTGGATGGGAAGGCTGGTGACATCTAGATCTGCAACTCCGCCCCGTTGACTAAGTTCATTATTTTTGATTATTCTTCGAAGGGACTCACAACTTTCCTTTAGCAGGTAGTATTGATGTCCAGTCAGCCCTCTGTGTCCATGGATTCTACATCCACAGATTCAACCAACAGCAGCTAGAAAATATTTGGAAAAAAATTAAAGTATAGACTTTTTCGCCCTTATTCCCTGAAAAATACAACATAATATCTATTTACGTAGCATTTATATTGTATTAGGTGTTACAAGTAATCTAGGTTTGATTTCAGATATACTGGAGATTATATGAAAATTCATCACCATTTTCCATAAGGGACTTGAGTATCTCTAGATTTTGGTATCCCTGGGGGTGTTTGGGAGCCAGTCCCCCTGCGATCCTAAAGGATGATCGTATATTTTATACTCTTTAGTCTCTCTTGTCTTGACTGCCAATCCTAAATATTTGTTTTCTTTTTCTCTTGTGTTTGTTTATTTTGGGGGAGGGAAGGAGGGTGTACTTTATCTTTGGAACTTATATATTAGGGGACAAGTAATATTTCCAGGTTATAGAAGAGGACATCTCCATACTTCACCATTAAATGATTTGTCTGACTTCACTCTCTACCCTTTATTTATGACATAATCCAGTAAAAAGGAGCAATAGTCCCCAAATCTGGTTTCTTATTTGAGTATGCCCAATCAATTTTATACTGATATTATGAAAATATTAGCCAAATGGCAGAGTATTAGTGCTTTGAGCTCATCAGTTAAGAAGTTTTGAAGATGTTATTTTAGGAAATTACATTGGAGACAATACCATGAAATGTCCTTTCAGAAAACGTAAGACATACTCCTATATTCACAATCTTAAAAACTTTTCAGACTTTGCTTGTGAGAATTCAGTGCGTGTTCTGTCTTGAACAATTCCACACTTTTTCTGTGAAGAGTTGTTATCAGCTCCGTTGATAGTAGCTGTGATTTTTTTCCTAAAATTTCTAAATGAGTGTGGCAAATAACATTATCAGACTTTCTGTCTAGCGGGTTGTTTGTGCTATCACATTTCCAGATTATTTTGTAAAAAGAAATGTACGTAAGTACGATTTTACCCGTTAAATAACTGTTTCTGCTTAATTTTTTGGAAATAATATTAACAATATACTCCAGCAATGATCTAGCCCAGAATGTTCTTGTGTTATTTTGGAGCAAGTAGCTAGTGACTCATTGCACCTTGGGCGTCCAAGCTTTGGTTAACTGGTGGTCAAGTTAGGAAATTCTGTTCCCATTAACTCTCCTTTTCTTAGCCCAGAACACCTCTCTGCTCAACTTTTTTTTCTTTTGATTCATCACACTCATAGTCTCTGGTTGGTATTTTCAGACCCAAAGTAGAAGCAAGGACATGCCATAGAAGTATTGTTCCTATTGCATTTCCAGCTCAGCTGAAAACAGGAAGTGCAGGCCATCTCATGGAAAAGCCCATTTTGTTACATTTCCAACCCAAGAGGTTTGGATCAACTTTGGTTGAATGTCTGAACTTTTGGCTTCTTACTTATAGTAAGCCTTCTAACTTCAGAATTTTAGCACAATTCCTGTTTATAAGATGCCAGCCGTATTTAGATTATGCTGACACATGAATTACTTTACTTTCAACTCATTTTTACTTAATGTCAGGGTGTACTGGTAGCTGAAAAATTACATAAGAAAATTGTGTGAATTTTAAGATAGAAAGCTTGGTAGTAGGAAGAGCTATCTTTTCATAGCTTTAGGACTGCTAATTTATTGGATAGTTTATCTAAAAATAGATCTATGATTATAAGGTTTTACTTATTAAATGAATATGTGATGCAAAAATGTATTATTTAAAACAAATCTCAAAAGAAAAATTCTCAATTAAGTAAAATAGTCTGATGATTCAGTTAGTAGGGAAGACCAGGCCTTCCCAGAGGATAAATTGCTTTGCATTCTAATTGAAATAATTTTTAGTAATCTCAGAAGGCACAAGGAGTTTAATGTTGGAACTTCATCTAGATTATTTTTTTTTAATTTTAGATCCATTGATGTAAAATTCTAATTGGATGGATTAGCAAAAGAAACCAGTTAAGGTTATATTACCTGATTCCAGGGAAGTAAAGCGGCATTGGGTGATTCATTGTGTTATTTTCTGGCATCATCTTCCTTCATCTCTTTCATGTTTTGTCTGTGTGGATCGGCTGTAGTGAATTGAATGGATTACATTGTTGCGCTTGTTCCCTTTTGATTTAGCCATCTCATGGGATCCTACACACCATTTATCATGGTTTTCAAGCATGATGTATGGCAGTATAAGTTATAATTCAAGGTAGAGTTGTTCAATAAGTTTATTTCACTTGCCTTTGAAAAATACAGTCTGCTCATCTCGAGGGAGATGAACGGCCACTCCCGTCCGTGGGCGCAGAGCGCAGACAGGGTCTGTGCAGTGGAGAGATAAGGGAAGCATGCTCAGAGCAATCAGATCTCTTTAGCTTTAGGCCTTATTGAAAAGGGAACTTAATTCAGTATTTCTTGAAGTTCTGAGATGCCTGAATAGTTCTTTTTATTCCGTGTCTTCTTGCTTCCATTTAGCTGGAATGTACTGGATGAGATTAGAAATGGTGTTCTTTTAGGGTTTTTTTTTTTTTTATGGTTTTAGACTAAAAGCTAATTGCTAGAGTTCTTAAAAGTCATCTTTCTTTATGAGATTCCAAGCCTTTGTGCAGACCCAAAAAGCAGAGACCACAGTTTTTAAGAGGTTAGCAAACCGTATGTAATATACTGAAGTTTGAAAACTTGGTTCATAGTTAGTTGATGATACAGCTTTCTTTGTAAGGTCAAGTTCCTCCCCCTTCTCCAAAGCAAGAAAAACAAAGTAAAAGACTGCTAATACCTGTGAAAATGCTGCTTAAGCCCAGCATTTTTCTCTTGTGTATGATCACATGATATCCACTTTCCTCTTTAGTTCTTGGGCTAATAGCACTCACCCTTTAAGATCTTACATTTCAAATTTTTGTTTTAGCTCCGGCTGAGTAGTATTGGATGATTTAGAAAGTCCTAACAGTGAATTTATAAAGAAATGTTGACAGAGGTTGGATTCTCATAATGCTGGTGGGTACCATGATTATAATAATGATTTCCTTTGAAACTCTTCCTTTAAATGTTCCAAACAGTGGAATTTCAAGTTTTCCCTTTGGTTTTAAGATCAAACACATGAACAATTTTACATTTCTAAGGTTGGATAGCATCTGTTTCCACAATTTCAGTGGGAAAGAAATCCACCCTTGCTCAGTTTTATTAAAAACCACGAACTTGGCTCCAACATGTGCCACTTCAAGCACTTTCGTTCTGTCTTGTACCTCCTTTTAGGAAGCAGGAGCCTGTCTGTTGCTTTCTTTCCCCACATCCACTTTTTTTATTTTCTTACTGGCTTTCAAAGACTACATACAATAAATGAAAAGTGGTTGAAAAAATTGGATATAGGATGATATAATGGTTCAAAAGGATCGAGTTCTAATCCTTTCTCTGCCAGCACTTAGTGGCTAGGTGACTTAGGCAAGTTACATAATTCTGTAACTCTGTTATACCTGTGGGATTTGCATAGTGGTAGTATGTCCCTTGGAGGATTTTGGTAAGAGTTAAATAAGGTGAAAATGTAAAGTCACTGGACTATAGTAAGTTCCCCCAAATGGATGCCGTCATTAAATGTCTTATTTATCTTTAACAGACAACTTGGAAATGTTTTGTAGTAGCAATTATTATCCAAAGGAATTTTGTTTTGTATCCATTATATCTTGCTGTTTCCATTTTAAAACTAATTAATGGACCACTCTTTATGGAGTGACTACCCCGTGCCCATTGACAACTTCTTCCCCTAAGTTGCTGATAGTCTGGCAGCTGAGTCTTGGGAATCATCCTGATGTCAGAAAAAGAGGTATTTTAAAGATTGAGCAAATGGAATAGCTACAAAACTTTGTTCATTCTGTTTTATAATCTGCTATTAGAAGGCCAAATATCATTATTTCTACTATTTTTGTAGAGTGTAAGGTTTAAGTTGGTCCAGCAACTTCATTATGATTTAGATAACCCAGAGCCTTGTTACAGATAGGTAGTGTCTGATGTTAATAACTGTCCTATTGCTTTGGAAAGCAATATTTGCTTACAAATCATCTCTGCTTGTCCCACTTCTACCAAAGTAGAGCCCAAAGGGATTCTTGTCTATAATTTAAATATTGACAATTGGAGAGAGTCATTTACACACACACACACACACACACACACACACACACAAACACTCTCAACTTTTCTCCTGAGGTTCTAGGGATCAAACCCAGGGTCTCACTCATGCTAGGCAACCACTCTACCACAGAGCTACATTTCCAACCCGGAAAATAGTGTTTTTATAGGAGAGAGAGAGAGCATTGTATTTTAGGATTTGATATTGTTTAGATAATTTTTCTTACAACAAGAAAAATTGAGGTCACAAGAGTAACCTTGTTAGTGAAGTCCTATCTTAGCCACTTTTTGTTTTTCTTTTACTGATTTATTCAGAGGATATTTCCACTATGGCATGATGTAACAAAAGGAAATAAATAAAACAGTGATAAAATACACGTAACAATAAATAACTAAATGCTTATAAGATGTACCAAAGAGTTCTACAGAAAGGGGAAAAGAATACAAATATGTAAATTATAAGTCTGCATAATTGCTACTGCCCTGCATAGATTTTGCATTTGACTTGCTGGGCCAAATTTAAACAAACACAACTTGAACCACCCTGATTCTTGAGGAGAATAATCATAATTTTGGAGGATTTTTAACGAATTAATGCAGCAATCATTTTTGGAACACTACCCTGTACATATCAACTATTTATGTAAGAATGTCAGTTCTGTTATTTCTCAACTCTCTCTGGTTTGGTTTATCAACTGATTTTAGTATATATGCTTCCGAAGCGAGGGCTGGTTTATCAATTGATAGAACAGTATTTTTGTATGTCTGTTACAGTCAAGGCAGCGAGGGTGAGGAATGAGTTGTATTTTTTCTGTTTTTCCATGAATTATGATATTTACTATAGGTTTTCTTTTTTAAGATATCTTTTGTCAGATTAAGGAAGTTGCTTTTCTTTCCTTCATTGTTAAGAGTGTTTTTTGTTCATGAATGGATGCTGATTTTTATCAAGTGATAGGGTTCTCCCCTATCTCTTGAGATGTCATATGGTTTTTCTCTCTTTTTTCTGTATATTTGTTTAATAGGTTCATGTATTAAATCCCTTTGGCAGGACACCTATCTTAGTTGTAGTGTTTTCTTTTTTTTTTAATACCACTGAATTTGATTTGCCTGTATTTTGTGTATGAATCTTACATGTATATTCATGAGACAGATTGGCTTATGTTTCTTGTAAAATTCTTGTTGGGTTTTGGTATAAACATTATGTTGCCCTCATAAAGTGAGATTGGAAATATTTCTCTTTTCTCTTCTCTGGAAGAATTTGTGTAAAATTGTTGCAATTTCTTCCTTAAATGTTTTGTAGAAATCACCGATGAACCAGCTGGTCTGAGGTTTTATTCTTTGGAGATAAAATGTAGATTTAATTTCTTTCATAGATAGAACTGTATTTGGATTTCTTGCACCAGTTTTGCCTTCTTTCCTCCCTCCCTCCTTGGTGTTTCTCTCCCTTTCCTTCTCAGTTCTGGTTCTGTGGAGACAGGAGAACCCAACCGTTCTGGCGCCTTGATTGTGGACTTCCAGCCTCTAACTCTGTGAGAAATAAATGTCTGTTTTATAACCCACCCATCTCTAGTATTTTGTTATAGCTGCCAAACTGATTATGACAGTACTTGTTGCAGACTGTAATGGCTCCTAGGGAATAAGCAGGTGATGTGATAGAGGACAAGGTTTCGAGGGGCGGGCCATGTCAGAGAAGGTGGAGGGCCAGAGAAACTTGGCAGAGGTGACTTTTAAGTGGAAGGATGAGAATGAGCTAGGCGTGAAAAGCCAGAGTGTATGTGCTGAGGCAGGGAGGAGAGGAATAGGCACAGAGACCCAGAGGCAGGAAGTGGCAGGAAGTGGCCAGAAGTGAGGGCCAAGGGGCAATGGGGAGCAGGCTGAGGAGGGAGGCAGGGTCCTTTGTGTGCAAAACCCTCTGGGCCATGGCCAGGGAGCTGGTGGAGGCCAGCACAGGTGGTGGTCTGGTTTACCTTTACTAATGTGCCTCTGGCTGCTACTGGAGAAGGATTGGAGAGAGACTGGAGCCCTCAGGAAACTAATACTCTGACCTAGGAGAGGGATGATGGCGGCTTGGGAGAGAAGAATCTCAGAGGAAGTGGGGACCAAGCAAGGCACACGGTGGAGCCAGAGCTGAAAGGGCTGGCTACTGGGTGACAGTTTGTAAAACTTTGTTTTGAGTTACCTGTAAACTCTAATGACAACATCTTTACTAAGTGCTTCCAATTCATCTTCTTAGCTCACCCTTTATACAGTAAAAGGATAGTGTTTACAGGGGTAATTCTTTTTATATTTTCTTTAATGAAAAAAACAAAAAGAATTTTAAAATTTTAAATTAAAAAATGCTTTAACATACCTAAATGTTGTACAGGAAAGGAATTTTGGCAGAATAATCATTCTAGCTTAGTATTTGCCCTTGGAGAGATTTGTATGTGTTTTTCTTTTTCTTTTTCTTTTTTTTTTTTTTTGGTGCTAGGGATTGAACTCAGGGCCTTGTGCTTGGTAGGCAAGCACTTTAGCCACTGAGCTAAATCCTCAGTCTGTTTGTGTTTTTCTACCTAAGGAAATTCCTGCTTTTTTGTTTTTTCCAAAACAAATATCCGCATAAAAATGTATAATAATAGAATAAATAATAGAACATTATTCTTGTAGTTAGAATAAAGATGAAAAGAAAATAGCAGTACCTCTCTGTAATCATTCCTCATTATTCATATGTATGTCTGTGGAATTTTATGACTGGGAGAAAAGTAGGGTTTTGCGTAACCTTATTTGAAATAAACAATCTGTGACAGTGATTTTGTCATATTAATGTGCACGTATATCTGCTGGGGGTCTTGTAGAGAGGAAGATTCTGACTCCGTAAATCTGAGAGTGTCTGAGATTGTTTGTTTCTAATAAGCTCCCACCTGGTGTGCTGACCGCACAAAAATTGGACCACAGAGGCATTTTCTCTATTCTTAATCATTTCAGTTTTTACTTTTTAAGGTTATAGCACAGTCAGATTGGAGAAATTGACCCTTTAGAATTTAAAACACACTTGGGGAAGAAACAAATAATGATCCCCACTCCCTGGAAGTCATGAAAAATTTACAACTCATTTTCTGTCCGGGGTCTAAGAAAGCCTGACATATTGGTTGTTGTCTGGTATGTTCTTTGCCCTAATTACTGAAAGTCTCGTTATATTCTAAACTTTGTTTCCTCATAGTCCAAGCTGCTTTTAAGTTGAACTCTATAAAACCACTAGAAAAAAACATGGTGGCCTTTTGGGGAAATCTACAGTGCAATCCCAAATAGCTTCTTGTTTTTCAATATCTTTTTTTTTTAAATTTTATTTTAATGGTACATTTTCGATGTACATATTGATAACATTCATCATTAGGGATTTGTACCTGTACATGATATACCTTGTTGCTTCTTTTTTTCCCATTCCCCTCCCCTCACCCCCTCCTCCCTCCCTATTTACAAAAGATTTGTTTCCATTTTTTCCTTCTATTTCTTATTTCTCTTGTCCCTCTGTTCCTTTCCCCCTCCCTTGCTCCCTTTCCCATTTGGACATTTTCTTCCCTTTCCCAATATAATACATTTTACTCTTTATTTACACTTCAGTTTCTTACACCAGAGAAAGTTTTTCAATATCCGATAGCAGAAATCTACAGAATTTTAGGTTCTCTTTTTAAATTAGCATTAACATACATGACATTCTTATGAAAGTATTTGTTTATTTTAAAAGGACCTATTAGGTGGGGATTTAGTTCAAGTGGTAGAGCACTTGCCTAGCAAGTGCAAGGCCCTGAGTTCAATCCTCAGCAACCCCCACACAAAAAAAACCAAACCAAACAAAAAAGGACCTATATTTTGAAAAGAAAAAAAGCATACATCAGTTTAGACGAGATACCGGGGAAGGCGAGGATTGAACTAAAATTGTGGGAATGATATAGTTGAATTTTTAATGTTTCAGTTACTATGGTTACTTCATATCTACAGGGTGAGTATCACTTTTTTGGGATGGTTGGGGATGTAAATATTTCAGATTTTATTTCTTACTTGTCCATCCTCTTCCTTTCCCAGAAGTAACCGTATTTTGAATTTTTCATGTATAATTTCCTTTAAAAATAGTTTCAACACACAGCCATAGGAATTTAAATACTATACGTCCTAGTTCCTTGTTTTTAGATAGTCTTTTGTACTTGATCTTTCTAAGATAATAAATATTAGTATCTGTACTTGTAGGTCCTTCATATTTATTGCTGAATAACATTAACTTTTGTGAATATATGAGAATGTGTTCGTTCTTTTATAAATAGTGATTTGGTTTCCTAGATTTTTGTTTCATCAAAATAGATATAGTAGACATTTGTCCTTATTACTTGACTATTGCGAAAGTTCATTATCTTTTTTTTTTGTATGTGTATTGGCCATTTTTTTCTTTCTCTTTCAGTGAAATGTTTGGTTACTCTTTTGTTCATTTTTTCTGTTAAGCTATTTGGCTTAATATGTATCATTTTCATTTCAGGACTTTGTTATTTATATATTTTTAAGAATTACTTTTTAAGCAGAGAATACAACCAATTGCATATAAGGTATTAATTGGTTCCCTCAGTAGAGGAAGAATAGATTGACTCAGCCATCCTAATGGTAACAATATATACACATATACATAGATGCAACCACACACGTGTACAGTTTAACATATATAAAACAATTCCCTAAAGCTACTGGAAGAAAACAAAGGTCACAGTAAACTGGGCAAACATCCATACTTGGAGGAAGGGACTAGCACTAAATAAATGTTACATATTTAATACTTGTCACATAAGGGCCGATAGCAGTGAACATTATATTCAGTGCTACTGTAGTGAAGATGCGTCCCTCAGAAAGGAGCGATCCACCAAGGAAAAGTCCCAAATACTCCCTGTTAACAGCCCGGGTAGTGCTTGACCTCTGCAGTGTGGATGTGTGGTTGGAAGTGGCCCCCTGAGGTTGTGGGAGGTAAACAGATTTCAGCTGCTGGCCACCACAGTGGAAAGTTTGGAGTTGAGTTTGCCAAGTTATCTTCCTGCTAAAACAAAGAAACAAAACATCAGTATTCTTCAGAAAAATATAACAGATTCTCCATAGGGGAGTCAGAGTGCAAAACACAATTACTAAGTATATGGAGAAATCAGGGAAGTTATAACCCATAGTCAAGAGAATAGATAATGAGATTGTAATTAGCAGATAAGATTTTAAAGATTTTAAATAGTTATAACTATTTAAAAATGAAAGAAGAATATGGTCACAATCTATCAGTAGAGGGAATTTCAACAGAGAAATTCTAAAAAAAAATCCATTGGAAATTATAGAACTAGAACATAAATGTCCGAAAAGGGAAAAAAAAATCACTAGATGGGCTTAAGAACAAATTGAGGATGTCAGAATAAAGAGCTACTGAACTCAAAGATAGATAATATTTTTTCATTCTAAGTAGCAGAGCAGAAAAGGATTTAAAACAATACCGAGTGGATCCTTTGCCACTTCCTGGGTGGTATCAGAAGCATGGACACAGAGGGAGTCGGAAGATGAAGGGCGAGAGAAAATGATTTGAGGAATGAAGATAGGAGGAAATAAATACATAAAGGGCCCCAAATTTGGTGAAAGGCTTCCTGTCAGTTCCATGGCCAGAGATAGCTGTGCATTCAGCCTCATTCTCCACCCTGCTGGGGCCATCATTCGAACAATGGCGATACTACCTCCTGTGCTGTCCTGGAGGCCTTCTCTCCGTTCAGTCCATCCTCCACATTGTCACCAGAGTTATCGTTCTAAAATCAATCAGTTTCAAAATCAAAGCTGGTAATGAATATGGTTAAGATAAAATATTACACTCCTTAGCTCGGCCTTCACAGTAGGGGCCAGTGTGGCCTGCCGGCTTCAGTTCCCAAATTCACCTCCTCCCCCATACACTGTTTCTTCCCGTTGTCACTGTGGAACAAGCGAACAAGCGTCTTCATACCTCCACGCCCCTCCACAGCACTACTTAATGTCCTCTTCCCCTGGCAGACTCCGGTCATGTCTGTGGTGCAGCCCTCTTCAGCACTCGGTCGCAGGTGTGTCTGTCTGCTCCGTTTCTGTGACGCTTCTTGAACACCGCGGTTAGAGTATGCATCTTGGGAGAGAAAGACTGTGCTCTGTGCTCTAGTGTGGAAACCATTCCTCTTTATAGCTCTAAAAATTGATACAGCACCTCACGCAAACTTTACTCCAAGTGTCTCATCTGTCTTAGTTTGGACCATTAGACATTGATATTCTACAGTTTCTGACCACTTCCCATGGTTCAGTGAGCAAACACACACACACACACACACACACACACATTTGTATGTATGAATGGTGTAAGGCTGTAAGGCTGAGCTTGTTTTTTTTTTGTTTTGTTTTGTTTTGTTTTTTTTTTTGGTGCCTACTAGGCAAGTGCTCTACCACTGAGCTAAGTCCTCAGCCCAAGGCTGAGCTTTAGTAAGGAAATGGTATCAAGAAATCATCTGGTTCAACCAAACGCCTTTGGATATATAACATATTCCATAAGTTACAGAAGAAGCCCAGAGAAATATTTGCCCCAAATTTAAAAGCATGCACACATATATATGTGTGTGTGTATGTACATGTATCTATGTATCTACGTGTATATAATTTCGTTAATATCCAGACATTTTAAGTACCTATTTTTCAAATAATGGCAATTCATGACTTATATTCAGTTCTTTCTTCCTAATTTAGTTTTCTCAAACTGTTACCACCAAAAATTTCAGAGAAAAGTTATACAGTGAACATCCACATATCTGCTAATTTTAGTGAACAAAACTATGAAGAATTATGTTCATTTTATCTGTGGAGTCCTGAATTAGGAGGTGTAGTAGTCTGCTCTCACAGGTGGCATAGTAAATACTAGAAAAGTACACCTCTGAAGGTGTTGGTGGATGTGTTGTTTAGCTTAAGTTTTCCACATATTGTCCACAAATGTTTACATTCACTTATACCCTAAGTTAAAAATAAACTTCAAGTTAAAATTAAAAATGAGAAAAATCAGTAACAACTGGCAACTGCATACAAATGCCGCACTGAGGCACAGTAGATTTATTTGTAATTTGTCTATAATTTTGTTTTTTAAATTAGGAATTTTATGTTAATCTATCTAAACACAGATTTTACCTCTTTAAAAAAAACTTCGAATTTGAATTCATGATATGAGCAAATTTTTAGCCACTGTTATGGTTTGTGTCTAGATGTTCCCCCAAAGCCTCATGTGGTAAGAGATAGCTGGATCTAGAGTGTGTGATTACTAAATTGATCCATCCATCGGTTTGGCATTGTTCTGCTGGGATCAAGGATGTGAGACTGAAATTGGGGGTGGGAGTGCAGCCTGCCCTGGGGGCAGGTAGCCTAGATAAAAGATACAGGAAGAAGCTAACTAGCTGCTTGTTTGCATTGCTGATTTGCATACATTCCTTGCATTTACTCGTTTTACTTTACTTTGCGGCCGGTCGGTCCGCTGCTGGTCTGCCACGCCAGCCCGCCCCTCTGCCATGCCGCCCTGCTTCGGACCCAGCGGACTACAGACTGAAACCTCTGCAGACTGTGAGCTAATAAACCTTTCTTCCCCTAACTTTGGGTGTCGAGTATTCTGTCCCAACAACGAGAGAAAAGTAACTAAAACAGCCACTTATGTTTTAAATTAGTGCTGAGTGGGGGATTCAGTGCCCTGATTCGGGTGGGGCGGGGGTCAAGCCAACCTCTCCGCCTGCCAAGCTCTGAGGTTAGTAGTCTCCCAGCTTACTGCTCCTGGGGGCTGACAGTGACTCCGGGTAGTTAGTGGTGCGGTCCGTAACTGCAGAGTGACCGTGGGCCTTCCTTTCCTTTTCCCTTTGAGGGTGCCCCTTAAACCATGTGAGGGTTTGCTTCTGTCATTATTTAGGCTTACAAGCTTTTCCCAAGTATTTGTTGACTCTCTCCTGTATAATGGGCATTGTACTAGGGATATGAAACAAATCAAATAGAGGCCCAGTTTTTGTTGAATTGAGAATTTAGTAAGGTAAGCAGACTTGAAATCAATAATTCTTACAAGTTGTACAATTATGGTAAATTCTGTCAGCTGTTACTGCTCATCCTGGGTCAGTGTAGACATAAACACATTCTAAGAATAGAGTTAAATTCTGTGCTGGAGAATTTTGGAGATGCTTCATATTTAGAGGGCTCTTCCCTGACATTGTGGATTGCTGTCACTAACTGTAAGGACGTATTGTATGCTGGTGAATGAGCTACACATGCTATGTCAATGATTTTGAGTTATTTCTATGAATACATGCTGATGCTCTTATTTAACTTAGTATGCAGCGTGGTGCGTGGCACAGGTATGGATGTCCAATAAGTGTTTGGAGAAAGGTAAATACATGTAGAACAGGATACTTTTTTATTAGTACATGTTTGCAGTATGTAAGATTACATTTCTTGTGTGGAGTTGGTGCATGCACATAACACATCTTAATTCCTTTTTCATCCCCTTCGCTCTCCTTCCCTCCCCTTTTTCTTCATCTCTTGATCCCCTTCCCCTTTGAGAAAGATCTCTCTACTTCCTATAATCTTTTATTTTGGTGTTTGTTTATAATTTGGGTTTCTCATATAAGAGAAACCACACAATATTTAAGCTTGTGTGTTTGATTTATTGAGACTTGTGATTGTCTTCTCTTGATCTCAGTAGATGTATCATCTTTAATAAAATTATGACTGAGTTGATTCATTGAGAAAAATACTTCAAAGTAAATTTTTTTTCTTGGTATATATTCTAAAGTAAAGAGGAGCATATTCTAAAATAAAGAGGAGTATATTCTTGGAGTATATTCTAAAATAATGAAGAAAAAATAAAATAATGAAGTGGCAAGAAAAATTCTAAATCACAATCTTAAAGTGTTTAAGCCTATGGCATGCAAGGATAAAGTCAAGTCTTGATTTTTTACAAACCATAGCTTTTATGATACATGAAGAAAAATGTACTGAATGCAATATTCTAAATGTAGAGTATGAGCTGTATTATAACTTTATTCTACCATTTTGTGTGAATTTATGGAAAAATAACATACAAAACTTTAAAATGCAACAGTGGGGTCTGTAATGGTTGAATTTGTATGTTTAAACAGTAGTATAAAGAACAATAGTATAAAGAATAGTATAAGCATGGATGCTTTTTAATAACCTTTTTTCCATATCGTGCCCCAACACGGTACACTCAGTCATCGGTGTACAGAGCTCAGCCTGGCTCACAAGCGGCCTTTGAAAGTCAGGGCACTCATGGACTTGACATTCAGTTCAGACAACTTTGAAAAGAAGTTCAGATCTTCTTGGGCTTTCTTTCTTTCTTTCTTTGTATTTCTTTCTGTAAGAAAGTTTAGTCTGATCTATTTTTAGGAATTGGGCCCATGAAATTGAGCTTGGTGGTGTTAGTTTCACTGTTGTTGCTTTTCTCCTTTTAGGTAAACAGTAAAGCACATGAGTCCTGGATTCCATGACTAGAAAATCACTAAAGCTTTCTTCTTTTATTTATACACTTAAAGACATACTAGGGTCGGTGTGTGCTTTGTATTTCTTGGAAATTGTGAGGTTTGAGTTCCCTGTAGCCTTTCTAACCTTTTCCTTTAAATAACTCCCTGACTCCTAATGGGCCTTTAAATAATGACATCATTGAAACACTCTAAAATTAACCTACCTGAATATTAGTTTCCATTTGTTTCTGGGGCTTTTTTCACCATAAAATTTCTATTTATTCTTGGTGTTATCCCCTGTTCTACCTTCTTCCTATCTTGGAAAGCCCACCGTTTCCCTTTACCTGAAGAAGACATAAACTGCTTTACCACTGCCACGGGACTGATGTAAACTGAGGGAAATCATTTGACACTGAGCTTGTCCTGTCAGAAATATGATGCCTCTTATTTCCTTTCCACACTCTACTGAGTCTCTTGTGAATTCTTACTGGAGTAGGTGTAAGAGGAAATACATACAAATTTATTATCAAGTACTTCCACTACTAAAATCATTCACTATTACCTGTATAGCCTTGAACTTGTTTTCAAGTCAAGTCTGGAAGGGTTTGAAGACTGCTGTGTGTTCCATTGCCTGAGCAGATAGAGAATTTTAGTTCTGAGAATCAGTTAGAAATATAAAGAAAAATGATAAGCAATTAAAATGTTTAATCATCAGACCTCTAGGACGAATGTACCATATTGGTGACGGTGACTGATGACAAAAAGCGTAACTACCCCAAATTTTGTTCCAAGGTTTGTTTCAGCGGTTAAGTAGCATCTGCTGAGCTTTTCCCCTGACTGTCTTCACACATCTTTTCTTGTACTTGAGAGTTTGGCGCGGATTGGAAAAAGAGGTGTGAGAAAACTACAAACACAGCTGTTTTTACAGTACTTTTAGCTAGAAGTAAAATAATCAGGAAACTCTAAAGTGTCTTCAGAAAGTTTATTCTGAAGGACAGTCTAGCTTGAAGTTTTTTTGGTTTTTGCTTTTTAAATTGAGACGGGTTAGTATTCAGATGTGAACAGTAACTGATGAGGCTCTGAAGAGTAATTAGAACTGTTCTAACATCCTTATGCCTCTGTGGTGCTTTCCAGAGTTTTCCGTATTCTTTTACACCTTTTCTCTTCTGGTGGCCACAAACACCCTATCAGGCAGACACATTCAGTGATGTTACCGTCATTTTACAAAGAAGAAACCTGAAGCCCGGTGCTCATAGCAAAGCTTATTTTTATTTTTTGGTTTTACCTGGTAGTCATTCATACATACTTTATATTTCGGGGGACGGGTACTGGGGATCGATCTCAGAGCCTGGTGCTTGCTAGGCAAGCGCTCTACCACTGAGCTAAACCCTCAACCCCCATACTGTACATTTGTTGATTTAGTTGGGGACCAAGGATATTATAAAACACAGTAGTCTTGCGATTGGCTCCCAATACCATTCATGATTTCAAATACGACTCCTTACATTATGAGGAGTGTAAAAAAAGTGTGTTAACTGGTGCATTTTGCTGCGTTCAGAATGTGAAGTTTCCCAGAATCATGACATTCCGTAGGCTGTTCTGCTGTTTTGAGACATTGTAAGAAATTAAATTTGATGTTGATTTGAAAGTGTAGTAGCAATCCGACTAATCCTAATTCCTAGTGGTTAGTTTATGATTACAACGAAGAAGGGTTTGGATTATAACACATATAGGGTGTTGTGAATGCCTATAGCCATGGGAAATAAAAAACGGATATTTTATCGTTCAGAGAGTTTAGCTAAATCGAAGTTCTGAGCTTAAAATCTGAACTCTCTCACACATTTTTAATAGAATAGTTTCCAGTGATGTTATTACATAGCCTGAGTGGTAATACTATCTTTGAATCAATCTGATGTCCTTTCCAAATATCTAAGTAGCATCTTCTTTGAATATATGCATATATCATATAACTTTTACTTAAAGTATATCTTGGGGATTGGGGTGACAGTCCTGGGTTTGATATTCTGCACAAAAATGAAGAAATACTCACTTAAATAAATATAAAATCGGTACAAAATCCACACAAAGATGCAGATATTTTGACCTCAGAATATCTAGATCACTGTTACACTTTTTGAAATGAAGCTCAATGTAGAAAGTAGAACAGAGAAGTAGATAGACTGCAGTTCAGAACTGTGTAACTCGAGAAACGATATCCTCACTATTCAGTTCTAGCCACGTACCAAAGCTTTATTACTTATATCTACTGTATTTCAGTCCTTGATAAGTAAGCCCTTAAATTCAATATTTAAACACTGATGTGGAGAAGTGTAATTATGTAGACTATGCCGTTTTTATGCTCCGTATGTAGAGGTTTCAGAGAGAAAGAGTGGTGGTTAATTTTATACATCTGTTTAACGCTGCTGCAGGATGCACAGGTGAGACATGGTTTCCAGGTGTCTCTGGGAGGGTGTCTCATGTGTATTGATGAACTCAGTAAAGTTGACTGGCGAGGGCATCATCTAATCTGTTGAGGGTCTACACAGGAAAAAACAGTGAATGAAGGGGGAGTTTGCTCTTTTTCTCCTGCCTATCGCTGGAGCTGGGATGGCTCATCTCATCCCGTCTTCTCCTGCCCTTGGGCTGGGATTTACAGCATTGGTTCTGCTGTTTGTCATGGTTTTGGACGTGGACTGGAACTTCAGCCCTGGTTCTCCCGCGTCTCCAGCTTGCGAATGGCAGACTGTGGGATTTCCTGGACTCTGTACTTGGTGAGCCACATGCTTGACTACTGCAGAGAATTTTCATCTCACTGTAAGGAAGAGCCTACTATGGAGAAAAGCAGTTGGAAGTTTGACTGAGCTGCTTGGAGAGGTAGTAAGTTTCCTGTCAATAGAAATGGTTTGGTATATACTTTCCCAGGGCATCCAGCATTGGATAAGATTTGCCCAGGGTGTCTTGAAAGTCCCTCTGACTCACTGCTGAGGGAGGTATCAGCTTCAAGAAAGAATCTCAGACCATGATATCTGGAAAGAATTCCTGAAGCCGCCTAGCCTGACTCCTTCACTTCTCAGAGGGGAAAAATGAGCCCCAGAGAATGCAGTGTCTCATCCAAGATCAAGTAGCTAATGTGTTTTAGGGGATTTGTTCGGCAGGAGGTTGTTCTTTCGGTTTTATAGAGAACCTGCTGAAATATAACTGTACTCTCAGTGAGCGCCCCATGTGATGTAGGAAAACTAGATACTTGCTGAATGCAGGGTCTTTCATTTCAGCTTTTTAACCTTCCGTGACATATGTGACTGAGAAAGAACCAGTTTTGTACATTAATAATTGACAATTATATTTAAAGGTTTTATCAAATTTGTGTACCTTCATAGCAATGGGAATGTACCTCCTGTATTTTCTGGTAAGAGCAAGAGAGAAGATCAGCATTAGGTTGCAAATGACAGGTAGATGGTCAATCTAAATTCTCTTCCCTGTGTTGTCCATTGTTCCTTGTAGGGTATGAGTCAGGACAGACAGGGCTGGCACTGAGTTGGGAGGCATCGGAAGAACTGTGCAGGCTGAGGAGCCAGTGAAATGCGCATGTGCTGACTGGTGATCATCGTTATTCTGAGCTCTGAGTGTGCCTGCTCTGCATCACCCTTCCCACGTCCCACTTGCTTCCACCCTGAAACACACACGCATATGTGTGGTTTCCTGGTAACACAGCAACTGAAAGGTCAACATCTTCTTCTAGTTGAGTGGGTACTGAAAATTAATTTCTAGCCAAAATCTATGGGGCCTTTGGTCAATAAACCTTTTTTAGGCCACCCGAGGAACCTCTAGGATCTGTTCTTTCAGTGAGTCAGAGTGTTTGGAAATGACTATAAAGTGGTAGGAAAATAAATTCATACTTACCTGTGTCATATAGTTTGTGTAAATCTTTATGCAAACCGTTTATTAAGACTTCAAAGTATCTCTTATTATACTCAAAAGTATTTTCAGAGCATTATTCAGTTGTATTCTCATCTACGTCATTCATACAATGGAGGACTTTTGTTGTTTTTTTATTTTCTAGTTAGTTTGAAAGGACGTTTGACATTAGGTGATTTTCTCTTAGCTAGGCATAGTAGCACATGTGTGTAGTTCAAACTACATAAGAAACTGAAGTGGGAGGATCACTTGAATCCAAGAGTTTGAGACCAGCCTCAGCAACATAGTGAGATCTCATTTTAACAACAACAAAAGGATTTTCTCTTAGAATCTTGGATATTATGAATATAAGGCATGGAAATAACGAAACAAGTGACACTTATGGAGTGCTTACTATGTGCCAAATACCATGCTGAGTCCTAACATGTAGCATCTCAGTCAATTCTTATAGCAGCACTATGTCCTATTTTCCTTCTCATTTTATAGCTGAGGAAACTGGAAATTTGGAGCATTGAAGTGGCATATCAATAACCTTGACTCACATATAGTAGGACAGGATGTAAAGCTCTATTCTTCTGGTGCCATGGGGAATTGGAAAATAATCGGAGGCTGGGCTTCAGCTCCATCTTCCAAGAATGCTTGGGCCCAGATTCTTCACAGGCCCAGCCTGTGCTGCCTCCAGGCCGTGGTCCAAGGACATTCTTGTCCCTTGGACTTAGGACCCTCAATCCTGTAAATGCAGCCTTGATCCAAGAAATTACCAGGTTGGAGTATAGTGAACAGTCATGGACATAGATTGGAATGTTTTAGAGAAATAGGCTGGAGTATTTTATTTTTTTAAATTTTTAAAAATTATATTTTAATGTTACATTTTAGATGTACATAGCAATAACATTCATCATAGGGGATTTGAACCTATACATGATATATCTTGTTGCTTCTTTTTTTTCCCCATTCTCCTCCCCTCCCTTCACCCCCTCCATGGAGTATTTTAGAAGTATGGATATTGGAAATACCTGGATGTCTGTGGGGAAACATTTCCAACTTAAAAACCTGGGAAAAATCTTGTTAATAGCTGGTCCTACCTGAATTTTCTCATTAGCCCATCCCTTCTCCCCAACCCCATTTTTCCATTTGGTATCATCTAGATCCTCATCTTTCCCACCTTATTTTTCCTTGATTGACATGGATAAATATATTCCAGTATAAAAACCCTGAATTATGGGGCAATTGAATTATGAAAGTTAATGTCAAGTGTAGAAGTAGGCATCAATATTTTCATTTTCTTCTTCCACAGGATTATCTCATTGCTTTGGACATAATAGGCATTCAAAAGTTGTGTAAATGGATTTAATTTAATAGTTTTAAGAGGAAGCATGTCATGGTATGAATGATGTCCAGAGAATTCTTTGGAAGATCTTTCTGACTAGGGAAAAAGATTCTGAAATACTTATTAGGTTCATTACCAATGGCAGTAAAAATTAAAAATCAAGCTAAACTTTGATTTAATGAATGAGGATAGGTCTTACTCAGTAAACAACCTTATTCCAAATCATTTCAATTTATATTTAAGAACTCATTCCTTAGTTCTGAAAGGCCTTCATTTACTTCTGCCATGCTGTGGTAGTCATCCAGTACAACAGATGAAAGCTTTTCTTGAAGCTTAGTAGAATGTTTATTTTATATGCACCCTTGCCAGACATCTGGAGGATATGCCTTTGAAAAGACTATATACCAGTTATTTCTGGGGGCACACTTTCTGGTAGTATTTTACTTAAGATGGATAACAAAGATCACTGTAATCAACTCCCAAATCCCAGTGGCTTAACACAATGAAAGTGTACTTCAGGCTCACACCAGAACCAAACTGTTTGTTCCTGGGCAGTGAGCGGTCTATTCTGTGGTCTGTCAGGGTTCCATATCATATTTAGGGCCCAGAATCTTCTGCTTGGTCGCCCGCATCCTCCCTGAATTTAAGGGAACAGAGAGAATCACATGGGAGTTTTCTGAATTCTTCAGTCTGAACCAGAGTAAAGGCACATATGAGGATACAGTGTCACAGCCACATCCAAGAGCAAGAGGGGAGTAGTAACGTCGCCATCTACTCCTGTGTGCCCAGACGTAGAACAAGAGCGTTTTGGTGAGCAAGTGGCAGCCTCCTCCATAGAGTGGTCCAGAAGGTACCCAACCAACCTGTTGTTTCAACAGCGGTTAGCTTCAACAGTGTTTTTACTTAAAGAAATGTGACTTCAAAATCAGCAAACAGTAGCTCATTGAATAATTCTTGGCTGTTGGCTCTGTTTCTTCTACTTTCATTATAAGTGATTTTTTTTTTTTTTGCTTCAAACTTTGAGAAGTGAACCAAACAAGTCTAGAGGATGTAATGAACTCTCTCTAAAAACATGTGTAGTTTTGCCAAGAAGCTCACACAATGTAGGAATGCTGGTGCCAAAAATCAGACAAAACCCCAAGTTATAAACATTGAAGAATTAAGAAGGTGGCAGTGAGATTGTTTATGGAGCGCCTCTTTGATTTAATGACAAAGACAAGAGAGAAATCTTGTTGTCACTTTCCCTTAGAATTTTCTTAGGAAAAGTACTTTCAGGACAAAATGCTTTTCTCCACACTGTGGCAAATCGGTGAGGGATCAGCAACAAAGGGGCTGTCACCTGGCAAGTGTCCAGGAAACAAAACTGGCAGTGAAAAAGATTGCACTTGGTATGTTTTCTTGAAAGGATTGTTTTTCAGATATATCCAAGTGAGAAATTCTAATCTCAGAGAAACCATGTGCAGTCAGAGGAGTAAAACAGTACTGGACATAGCAACCAGAACACTTTCTGACCACATTTGTTCATTCAGGTCATTCTAACTTCCTCAGGTTCTATTTCAAATGCAGGGACCCAGCAACAAGTATGCTCAATAAATAAGCTTTTCTTCATGGAATTTCACATAAACTGTAAGCCATGTTCTGTGATAACAAATGTTACAGAGAAACACAAAGGGACGTAGGAGAATTTGGAGGGTTGCATTTTTTTTTGTGGTACTGGGGATTGAGTATAGGGTCTTCACTCTATCCCCACCTTCACCCACTTTAAAAAAAAAATTTGAGAGAGAGTCTCTCTAGTCACTAGGTTGACCAGGCCGGGCTTGAACTTGTGATTCTCCTCAGCCTCCTAGAGTGGTGGGATTGCAGGCCTGTGTCACCGTCCCTTTTAAATAAGGGGTGGCTCTACTGAATGAGGACTTAAAGGAGCTGAAGTAGTGAGTCTGCTTCTGTCTTAGAGGAGAAGTGTTCCTTGGCAGAGGTAATGTAAATGCAGAGGCCTGAGGTGGAGAGAGCCTGGCTTCCTCCAGGAGTAGCCAGTGGGTCTGTGTGACCGGAGAAGACTCAGAGAAGGGTAAAGCAGTGGGGGAGGAGACTTGGATGGTGAAGGGGGCAGGGCAGAGAAGTTCTTCGGGAATTTAGGAAGGACTTTGCCATTGACTTTGGGTGACACAGGGAGCCAACTCAAAATTTTGGAATAAGAAGTGCCATCAACAGGATGACATGCCTGCTGTGTTTCAGCACACTCAGTGAAAGGGTGCTGGTAGAAATAGGCATTTGCTGTAGAAACCTGAATGAAACTGAGAGTGGGGTGACCAGGGGATTAGGAACGGAGGTGATAAGCGCTGGTCAGATTGTGGATGTATTTGAAACTAGAGCTGGCAGGACTTTCTCATGGGGTCGAAATAGGGAGGAAGAGATGTGAAGGAAATAGGAGCAAAAGAAGACTCCAGGATGTGTTGGTGTGGGTTAGTAGATGGGTGGAATTGCCATTTTCTGCAGTAGAAGATTATGGGAGAAACATTTTTGGCAGGTGGAAAGAGCTCTCAATGCACAGCACTTACATTTGTGACATCTATTAGACATCCCACCAGAGGGTTGAGTACACAGCTGGGTGTGTGGAGGTCAGATGGGAGGTCGTTCTGGAAATACAGTGTGGGGCAACTCAGCCAAGAGGCGATATTGAATGCCACGAGCTTCGATGAGATTATTGAGAGATGGAGTAAATGCAAAGAGGACCAATGATTGGGTCCTAGCTGATAAAGGTGATGGAGCCAGAAAAGGAGAAGGAGAAGAAGTAGACAGTGAAGTAGGAGGAGAGCCAGACAAGGAGCCGTGTTTTAGAGCTACTCTAAGCAAGAAGACCTGTCTCCAGAGGGAGCTCGTAACCAGCGGTTGACAGCTGACCATGCAAGTGAGGACCGAGGAATGACCAGATGTACACGTTCGCAGGCCCTTTGGGCTCTTGGCCAAAGTAGCTTCTGTGGAGGGGTGGGGGAAGCTTCTGATAGGAGATGGGGAGAGGATGGGATGGGAGGAGTGAATTAGGGGTGGTGAGTACAGGTAATGCCAGGGAGAGGCTAGTGCCAGAGACAAGAGATGCAGGATAGTACCTATGGGGGTCGGCGGCAACAAGAGAGGGTTTTTTTGTTTTAAATTTTTATTTTCACCAAGAACATGTATTGGTACATAGTATACATAATAATCATAATCAACGTGGTTATTTTGTACCTGTCCATGGTACATCTTGGTTTTTCCCCCTCTTCCCCTCCCCTCCCTTCCATTCACCCACCCCTCTCTATTTGCAACAAGTTTATTTACATTTTTCCATTTTTTTCCTTTCATCTTACTTTTCTTTTAACCTTCTTTCTTTATGCCCTTTTCCCCATCTAGTTCTCCTCTCTTTCGAATACTATCTTTTTTTAACATAGTATCTATTATACCACTTTGTCCTTATTTACACTTATAATTTCTCATATCAGAGAAACAATTCGATGTGTACTGATAAGTGTCTGATTTATTTCACTTAAGAGTATATTCTCAAGGAACATCCATTTACATACAAATGACTCTAGTTTATCCTTTTTTATGGTGGTGTAGTACTCCATTGTGTAGAAAAACCACATCCTCTTTAGCCATTCATCAGTTGTTGGGCATTTAGGTTGTTTCCAAGACTTAGCTATTGAAAGATGAGAGGAGTAGCATGTTTTTTTCAAATTACAGTGAGTAGAAGGGGTAAATGACAATGTAGGAGAGCAAGGGAGACTTAGGCATGAGGGTGTGGGAGGTGAGCCACAACGGAAGGGTTGGACATGAAATCCCCTCTTTTGATGGAATCGACGATGACAATGGGATGTAGGATGAATTAAGGTTTAGGAAGAATGGAGGAGGCACAATACAATCTTTAGGAGAAAGAGGAAGAGAACCTAAACAAATGCAATTGGTCAATTTCAGCACCATCAGAAGGTTCTCAATTAGTCAGGCCTCTTGAAGGAGTAAGCTGAAAAAAGGGTTATTCAGTGGGTGACAGCTAGTCTGAGTCCAACCGAGTTGTGAGGAGAAAGTGTAGTGAACATTTTCCTGAGATCGAAAAGGATCCTGAGGTGCTTTGGGGAGCCGTAGGTTTGTGCATTTAGTAGGGCTATGTATACTTATCCCGTAAGGCCAGATTAACACTGACAGAGACTTCTGCACGGTATGTGGCAAGACTAAATGAATGGTCTTGTCCAACAGACTTCGTACTTAAAATATGAGCCAGTAAAGGGGGTGGGACTAGTTGGATGGAATACAGCTCCTTGGGAGAGCTGAAGCCAGAACCTTCCAGACCTAAAACAGGAAGTCAGGTTTTAATAGCTTTGACTTACAAAATTAATACCCTCCAAAGAAAATTCACCTGTTGCCAAATCTACTGCCAGATTTTGGATGCACGCAGTCCCTTCAAGTCCCTTGTTTTTGTTTCTTTCTTTCTTCTCTTCTTCTTGCCAGTGTCTTCTGACCTTTTAGGCACGACTACTAGAGGGCTTGTAATCTATCTTCTTGATGAATTGTTTAATTAAAAGGCAATAATGACAGATAGAGGGAAGAGGAAAGACTTTAACATTTTGGTTTGAAACGCATTTCTCCTGGCTATGGATGCCCTAAATTTTTTGTATACGTATAAATATACTGTTTACATCTTGCGATTTGGCCCACATAGTTTTGCAATCCAACTCTTGAAAACATTCCTTTTCAGTTAGGTAAGGCTGAAAACCAGTTCTGTCAGAAATTTTGTTGACCTGGGTGCTAAGGACTTATTTTTCTTCCGTATACCTTCACTTTTTGAATTAGATACCCCAAAGCTGCTAAACTTGATCCATCACACAGTCAGATGTCAGTATTTAGCAAGCACTTTTGCCACTAATGGTTTTTACACTTGTCTTGTTTTGCCGAGTTTACTTTCAAATGTAACTTTCCATTCAGTATCACCAAAGCAAGCAAGAAATATAGACAGTTTTCTCAAAAAGAAATTAGAGGGCTGGGGATTTAGCTCAGTGATTAGAGTGCTTGCCTTGCAAGCACAAGGGCCTGAGTTCGATCCCCGGCACCACAAAAAACAAAAAACAAAAAACAAAAAAAACCCAAACAAACAAACAAAAAAAGAAATTAGAAAAATATTCATTACCATGTATATTTTTGGTGTTGGCTAGTGTTAAGAGGAAATGGACTTAAAGATTACTCATAAAAATCGATTAATAATGTGAAGGGCTTTAGATGCAGGATTGTTGAGCTACATTCTATTTAGTTTTTATCGGACATATTTCGAGATGTGTTTTCTTGAATTTTCCATATAGTTTTGAATTGTGATTGAGTTTAAATAGGTAAATTAGCATGTATTATTGTTATTTTTCTTGTCACTATTATCACTTTTGATGGGGAAATGGCTTTACACCTTTATTCCTCATCATGAATGTACTTCATTGCCCACTGTGAAACAGTGCATCCATATAGAAATGCATGGACCAGAAAGATTAAGTTCCCCTGCCTCCTAGAGATAACCAAACAGGGCTTAGTCTGTATCCTCCCAGGTTTATTTATGATTTGTGTGTGAGTGTATCTCTTAGTTTTAAAACAAAATGGGCTCTAAAATAATCATTCTATCCTATGTGTTTTACATTTTGTTAATTAGGAAACAATTTCACCATTTGTCTCCTTCATATACACTCTATGAATTAGACGATTGTTTCATCATTGGGGTTTATTTAAATTTCAGATTTTTATTATTACCACTAATGCTGAAAACATCACCTGTCTCATAGGTTTATGTGACTTAATAAATGACATGTAAATGCTTAAAGAGTTACAAATTTATGATTTTCCTTATTACTAACAAATACGTATATTTGACAAACTCCTAGAATTGAAATTATTCACTTGTTAAATACTACCAAATTGCTCTCTGAACAGGTTCTACCAAGGCCTATTCTCTTCCTCAGAGAATAGAAGCATTTGTTTTCCCATCCTATTTAAGTTTTCCCTTATCACAGACATACAAAAAGTGCATGCGTATTCCAGAGTGAGCCTGGCTGCATAACTGGATCAAGACATAGTACATTTTTCTCACCTTCCACCCAGTTCTTATTCATTTCTCCCTCCCCACAGGTAAGCACTGTCTTGTTTCTGGCACCATGGATTGATTTTGTACTCTTTTATGTTTACCGTCTTTTGCTCAACATGGTGTTTGTATTAGATGATTATGGCCATCCATGTTGCAAATTCTAATAGTTTGATCCTCTGTGTGGTATTCTTTTGTAGGAATTTGGTGTAAATTACCCACTGCACTATTGATGGGCATTTAATATATCTGCCTTATGTGTTTGACTGTTACACTATTATGACTCTTTCACACCTTTTAGTGCATATATCTACCCATTTTGATTGGGCATGAGTAGATTTGTTACTTCATAGAATAACTGTCCATTTGTCTTTAAAAGATAATGCCAGTTTTCAGAGTAATTTTGTCAATTTATCACAATGCCAGAAATGGAGGTTGGTATCAGTTGTACATCCATGCCATTTCCTGGTATTATTTATTTTTAAAATGTTGGTCATTCTGATAGGTGCATAGTGGTATGCCATTGTGAGTTTCATTGTGTTTTCCTGATAACTAATGAAGTTTTGCACATTTGGGTATGACTACTGATCGTTTGGAAATCTTCCTTTATGAGGTACCTTTTCAAATCTTTTGTTCATTTAAAAAAATTGAGTTGTCTTTTTAAAAATTTATTTGTAATTTTTTCTTTTTCTGGACATGTGTCCCTTGCTTTCACTTTTTATCTATTGTGAATAATGCTGCAGCAAACACAGGCAAATATAGATTATTTTTATAGTCTTTGATTTCTTGACACATTGTTTTGTTTTGCTAAAGCAAATAAGACTTAGAGTACTTTATAACCAGAAGAATCCCAGCTAATATGCATGGATGTACTTCCAGACTCCTAATCTACTCTTTTGATCATATGCATATACACATGTATATATATTCTTTTAATGTATACAAATACATTTTTTTCTCTTAATCATATCTTTAAATAACCAAGTTCCTAATTTTAACAAAGTTTGCTTTTTCAACCTTTCACTTATAATTAGTACTTTTTTGTCTCCCTTAGGAATCTGGGGCTGACCTGAGGTCCAGGAAGTATTCTCCTCTACTTTCTACTAGAAGCTTTCTTGCTTCACTGTTCTTTGTTCAATCTACAATCCTTCTTAAATTGATTTTATGTGGTGTGAGAAAGTGGTCAATACTTTTATGACCTCCATATACATACCCAGTGGACTCTGCACCCTTTATTGAGATGTGCTGTGGCACCTATGTTGTAAGTCAGGTAGCCATATATATTTGTTTTTCTAAGAAACTCTGTTCTATTGGTCTGCATATCTTTTTGTTGGAACTATGTAGTTTATAACAAGTCCTCGTATCAGTAAAAGTCTTTTATTTTTTTCTTTTACAAGAATGTCTCTGAAATTCTTGGCCCTTTGCATTTCCCTAGACTTTTATCAAAGATTGAATATTACTGTCTTTTAATTATTTGATAGCAAGAAAGAGAGAGAGAGAGGGAGGGAGTGAGGAAGGCAGGAAGGAAGGGAGGAATGAATCAGCACATTGTCTTCATGAGTTACATGGCAGCCGTCTTCTTGGCTCTGTGTGACCCTACCGTGTCAGCCATATTTGATTGTTTCCAGTGTGGAAACCTTAACAGAACTGCATCATTGGAGCCCCTTCCTGGGGACTTTTGCATAGGGAATGTGGGAGAATTTGAAGCTCTGGGTATAAAATCCAGGGGCTATTTGGCATCTATGCTTTCCACCATGTGGGAAAGTGGACTATATAGTAAAGATAAATAAAACCAGTATGTACAGAAATGCAATAAATAGATATGGAAAGAAATCTGATTGTGCTGGAGTTCCTGATTCCAGTTATTTAGCACTGTCTGATGCATCTCTGTGTACCCCGTGATCATTTTATTTTACTGTGGAAATATATACAGAACAAAATTTGACCAATTTAAGTGTTCAGAGGCAGTAGATTTGCAACCATTACACCACCCATCTCCAGAAGATTCATCTTCCCCAGATGAAAGTCCATAACTATTGAACGATAATTCTCCACTGCCTCCTCTCTGCCCTCCTTGGAATCACCTTTCTACTTTCTGTCTTAATGAATATCTTTATTCTGGGTACCTCATGCGAGGGCATCATGTGGTATTCGCCTTTTTGTCATTGACTTGTTTCACTTAGCATAATGTCTTTGAGCTTCATTGATGTGGCATTGCATGTCGTAATTTCTTTCTAGGCTCAATCATGTTTCATTGCGGGTATATACCACATTTGTTGGCCGTTCATCTGAGAAGGACACATGGAATGCTTTCACCTTTCTGCCATTGTGAAAAATGCTGCAATGAGTATTGGTATGGGGGATTTTTTTCTATATTGCTTGTTCTGTTTTCTTGATTTTCTTTCTTTCTTTCTTTCTTTCTTTCTTTCTTTTCTTTCTTTTTTTTTTTTTTTTTGGCTTAAGCAAATTAGACTTAGGGTGCTACTACTAACCAAAAGGGGCCCAACTACTATGCATGGATCTAATTCCAGACTATTGTTCTGTTCCTTTGATCTACCAGGCTTTTTCTGTACCAGTACCACACACGGCCTTAATTATCCTAACTTCACTGCGCATTTTTGAGGCCTGGTAAACAAGCTTTCCTTCATTATTCTTTTACAAAAATGCTTTGGCTACATTTCAGAACTTTTCCTCAGATGATTAACTGTCAAATTCTAAGAAGAAAACAAATAGAATTTTGTTTGGTATTGCATTATACTTTTAGTTAATTTGGTGAAAATCAACATTAAATTCTGAAAGTTATTTATGTATCATTTTCTTTTCTTAAAAAAGCCTAATGATAATATTCATCTCCTTTTCCAAACGTTTCAGTCCTTTCTGTGGTTTGATATATGTCTTTTTTCACTGTTTACCAGTAGTCTGATGTTATTTTTAATTTACTTTCTTAAAAACTTGAATGATGCATGGCATATGTCTTCCTATAATGTTCTATTTTAGGACCTATCCACGTTCCACAAATACACCCTTTCCACGTTTTTTTCAGTGCTGGGGACTGAAGCCAGCATGCATGGTAGGAAACTACTCTGCCACTGAGCTACACCCCTAGCCATCTTCACTCTTTTTATTTGCTACAAGAGATTCCATTGTATAACTGTATTTAACTTTTCTAATAATTACCCTTTTGATGAACATTTAAGGAATTACAGCATTGTCTTGAAACTTAACGTATTTGTATTATTGTAAGAAGCTATCAAAAAGTAGATTGCTTGGTCTAAGCATATGTCTATTGGAGTTACAAAATTTTTAATGATGTATATTAATGGTACATATTTATGGCATTTAGTGTGGTATTTTCATACACATATATAACCCACACTGATGAAGTCTAACCTCTCTTTTCCCACCCTTCTCTTTCCCCCAAACCACTATAGACACTTGTTGTTTAATAACCTACTTGTTTAACGACTGTTTGGACTTAGGAACTGCTGCTTGGATTTCTGACCTATCTTTTTTTTGTACAGTTCTAAATGTCTTGTTTATAGAATCTCGATGTCTTTTCATTTGTACAGTATACCTCGTTAATACAGTACTATAATTTTTGTTGATTGGATTGTATAGCACTGTAGTATTATGTTCTGTTATAGACTCCAGTACTGCATGTAAGAGTTATGCAAATAAAAGTAAAGTCATCAAGTTGAAGTTTTTTGGAACCATTTCTTTGGTCTGAATAATGTAATATACGTACTATGTACAGTTGCTCATTTAGTAGCCATTTCATTTAACGACCTGGTCACAGGAGTGGAATTTGATCATTAAACGAGGAATACCTATATTTCACTTTCAGCTAGACTTTTTTTTTAGTTTCTACATGTGAAAGAGGACACGTAGTAGTTGTCTTTTTGTGTCTGGCTTATTTCACTTAACATATGTCCTCCAGTTCAAGGCATTTTGCTGCAGATGACAGAATTTCCTTCTTTATGGCTGAAGAATGTTCCATTTCCACATATTCCCCATCCTATTCATCAGGTGATGAACACCTAAGCTAATTCCATGTCTTACCTATTATGAAGAGTGTCACGAAAACCACGGGTGTGCAGATCCTTTTTGTACGCTGATTTAATTTCCTTTGTATACATACTCAGAAGTGGAATAGTTAGATCATAGTATGATAGATCTGTTTGGAATTTTTTGGAAAACTGCATACTGTTCTCTGTAATGGCTGTATCGGAATACATTACCATCGACAGTGTATAGCAATTCCCTCTTCTCCACATCTCACTAGCACTTGTTATTTTTTATTCTTTTGATGATAGTCACTAAACTGGAGTGAGATGGTGTCTCATTGGAGTTTTTGTTTTCATTTTCCTAACACCTAATAATATCGAGCATTTCTTTATTTTGGGGAGGCATTTTTATTTCTTATTGTGAGAAGTGTCTATTCAGATTATTTGCCCATCTTTTAATTGGATTACTTCTTTTGTTGTTGTTGTTGTTTAATTCTTTCTATATTCTGGGTGTTAAGCATCTGTCATATAAATAGTTGGCAAATGTTTTCTCCTATTCTGTAGGTTGTTTATTTACTCTGTTGATTCTTTCTTTTGAAGTGCAGGAGATTTGATAAAATCTCGTTTGTCATTTTTTCCAATTGTTTCTGTGCTTTGGGTCCTATCTAGAAAATCATTGCTGGTACCAATAGTGTATCTTGAAGTGTTTCCTCTATGTTTTCTTCCAATAGTTTCAGAGCTCGAGGTCTAAATTTAGATCTCTGATCGATCTTGAGTTGATTTTTATACAGAGTAAGTGCTAGAGACCAAGTTGCACTCTTCTGCATGTGGATATCCAGTTTGGCCAGCACCATTTATCAAGGAAGCTGACTTTTACCAGTGTATGTTTTTGGCGACTTTCTTGAAAGTAAACTGACTGTAGGTGGGCAGATTCTCTTCTGGGACCCCGGTCTGTTTCATTGGTCTGTGCATCCGTTTTTCACGTCAACACCACATTGTTCTGGGTACTAGGATTCTGCAGTAGTCTGGCAGTCTATTCTTGTGAGACATCTGCTTTTGTCTTTGGCTCAAGGTTGCTTTGGCTATTGAGGGTTTTTTGTGTTCCATATGAATTTTAGGACTATTTTTTTAGTTAGAGTTAGGGTAAGGCCAGTGATATTTTTAATCTTTGGATTACTTTGCTTTTGTATCCTGCTACTTTACTAATTTATTTTCTAATTGAGTTTTAAAGCTTTTATCAAATTATCTTCCAGAAAATCAGTGCCAATTCATCTTCCTATGAAGCAATTTATATATAATGTACATTTACTTCCTTAAAATCTCAGGAGGACTGTTATTAAATATTCTGTCCATGTGGAGCAAAATGACAGGACCAACCAACCATGGACTGGAAACTCCAGAATTGAGTAAAAATAAACCTTCTTCTTTATGTGTCAGTCAGTTATTTTGTTGCAGTAACAAAGAGCTGGCCAGCACATCTCCTGATAATTCTTATACTACACACAGGTAGAAATTATATATGTTTAATACAGGTGTGTTATGTTGGGTATATCGAAGTCTCTAGCAAGGAATTGAACACGGTGTGTTGGAAAGACCCCCCATAGCTTGGAATAAGCAGATGGGAATCCTCCTCCATCATTTACTAGCAGCATGACCTTGAGAGCAATACTTAACCTCTGTGAGCCAATTTTTGCATCTGAAATAGGAAGATAAGACACAAAAATAATAGAGGTGTTTGTTATGAGTCTTACAAGAGATAACGCGTGTCAGTAGGCTTGTAAACTGATATAGTGTGGATTCACTAAATATAAATTTCCACCAGGATCTCAGTTGACATGAGCTATACAGAGTAAAAATAGCAAGAAACTATTTTATTTTTCCAATCCTCTTACTCTTCCTTGAGAATGATTATCTATTAACGCAATACATAGTTCATGTAGTACATTTAATTTTACCACAGTGTTATTTATGGAATCCTCAGAGCTAGATCCACAGTATAAGTAGATCAAGAATACATCAAATACGTGATGCATTAAGCTAGAAGTTTTCTTAATTTATAAATAAAGCAAAAGGAAAAATCTTTTATTCCAGAGTTTTATAAAGGTGATGAGCTATATCCATCTATAAGTGGAGGTGAAAGCAATCTGATTATTCTAGGCCTTTTCCTTTTAAGGACCCACTGGCAGCATGCACATTTGAGAGGTCATTCAGAAGTATACAAAACCAATATAAAGGTTACTTTAGTTGGAAAGATTTGTGGATTAGTAGTTACTGCTAAATTGATAAACAGAATTAAAATAGGAGCCAATGAACGCATTATGAAGTACTTTACATATCTTTGGATTTTACTAACTTAGTAGAAGTTGATCACCATTTGGACTACCAGAATTTGTTTCTTCTGCTTTCCTCCTTTCTAGGCTAATGATCAAAATGGTTTTGAATGACCCTACATAGTTTTTAAAATTTGGGCAGGCCCCATCCTGTCATTTATAATTTGGCTGGTAAATGTCTATGCACATATCTATTGGATTTTGTTACTGTAACAGCCTATGATACTGTGAGTTTGTGGCTGTATTAGCTTTCCCATTGCTAGAACACAATTCCTGACATCCACAGCTTAAAGAAGGAGAGGTTTAATGTGGGTGATGGGTCAGGAATTCAGTCCATGGCTGGCTGACTCCAAGGCTGAAAAATCATGGTGGAAGGATGAGTAGGAGGAAGGTTGTTACACCCGTGGCAGGCAGGAAGCAGAGAGCGAGGGAGGAGCCTTCCAGACGCGCAGTCCTAGTGACACACCTCTTCCAACCAGGCCCCGTCTCCAAGCAGCAGATTTAGCTCTAAACTCATAAGTGGGTGCATCTGATGAATACAGAGCCCCACGACCCAGTCACCTTCCAAAACCCCACCTCTGACCACATGAGACTCATTGGGAACATTCCAGGTCTGAACCATAACAGCAGCTTTTATGAAGATGTTTATTCATATATATCTCAGTTCAAAACGTAAAGCATGAAGCAAGTGAATTATGTTTTAATCTACCCAGGTAAAGCATGAGTCCCTTTTTAGTAGGGACCAAGTTTTCTGTGATTTCCCCCTCATTATATTCAGTGGGGGGTTCAAATCACCATATGTGCTTCCATAGATATTTTTAGTGCCATTTGTGAAAATAGTATTTGAGTTGCGTAGGACTTCCAATGGCAAACTATATTTTCAACTTCTGCTTTTCCAAATAAATGCTGTGTTTCTTGAGGATAGGGGATTATTCTCTACTTATATCTCTAAGACGACCGTGGTGCATTTAGTGGGCACTCAATAAACGCTAGTTGGATAAGTGGATGAAAATTTAACAGTTAGTGAAATAAACTTCATTAAGTAAATGTCAACATAATAAAAAATATAGAATGTAAATAACACTCTAGATAATTTTCTTTATACAAAAATATATTAGCCAACCAATTATCTTAGGGAAATGGAATGTACTTACTTTTTGTTGGAAAATTGCTTCTGATGTAAATGAGTGGTGCCTGTAGAGCTTGGTCTTCTTGCTTTAAAAATTGAGTGGGCAGGTGGAATGTTCCCGGGGAAGTTCAGCATCTTTATGTCTGGTGGGCCTGATGACCTTCTCTTGGTGGCAGGGACTCTGTCTTGTTCTCCAGAGGTCCAATCATGTCTTGGTCTGGAACTACTGTGATTAGTGCCTGTGTCAGTGTTGAAAGCAGAGGCCAGAAATGGATATCAGTATATTGAAAGCCAAGTGTATTTACTAGGATGTGGTGGGCCCTTAAGGAAGGGTGGGCACTGAGACTATTCTAAGAAAAAAAGAGCAAAATCTTCAATAAAGAAATAGCTTTCTTTTTCACAGATTCCACCAAAAGTCTATTTTGCTGTTTTCAAGCAAATAAAACTGACTATAGGTGACTTACAGCTGTGAAAATTTGTGTGTGTGTGTGTGTGAATATATATATGTGACTATATATATGTGAATATATATATATGTGAATATATATATGTGAATATATATATATATATATATATATATATATATATATATATATGCACGCGCATGCGCACCAGCAAAACCTCTCTCCTTTTTAAGGGAAAGACATTTTTGTATTCACTTCTTCTGAGTTTTCCGAGTTCCTGAATTTGCAGTCTGCCTGGGGAATGACTTTTTTTCCATGTGGGATGGTGACGCAGACAGGGGCTGGCGGGCTGGCTGCTGTCCCCTCACTGCCTGCTTTCTGGGCCTGGCCTGCTGTGTGGCTGATGTTTGTACCTGCTCAAGTGCTCTCGGTGTTTGAGTTGGCACTGCCAGCTTGCATGCTAGAACCCCAGGCCATTCACGATGTGTGTCCCAGGGCTCTGAAACCGATGAGCTGGCGGCTGGGGCGAGAGAATGTCTCTCTCAGTTTTTGGGTGAACTCCATGTTTTTTCCAAGAAGTTAGATCACTGTCCTCAGTCCAGGCTTGCTAGACAGAATGTAACAGTTGCTGCTTGAGACACGCTGAACTTTTAAAGGCAAAAGGCAGAGGAGGAAGAGGAGGAGAGAGCCCAAGGTCAACCAAACAGCTTGAAAATGAACATTTTTATATTTGTGAAACAAAGAGTTTTACTGAACCGGAGAGCTTTGTCAACAAAGAAGGAAAAAAATACCACTTCTTGTTGTGGTAGAAAGGATGTGTTGTTATATACTTCCCAAGCCTGTCCCTGTTGGAAACAAGAGCAGATTCATCAGTGATGGTGGCAAGGGCATTAGGAGTGATAATTTTTGTGAAAACGTACCTGGCAGTCTCCCTGGTCCTTTCATCAGCCCATAAAGATTTTTAGAAGACTTTTCTTTTTGACAAGTGGCAAAATTAGGAAAACTGATACTTGCTTTCCCCTGCCATAGCTTTTCTCTTTCTTATGCTGCCCTTTTCTGTCATAATAGGAATATTGTTATCTCTCTTTTTTTTTTTCTGCTTAAGATTTCTCTCCCGTCATCTGTTTGCATGAAAAGTCTTGGTTCATGGAGGCAATGTTATTTTGGATATACAATCTTAAGTGTTACTGAATTATACATTTTACTTGTTGGTTGTCTCTATGTGAATATGATACATAAATGTAGATGGCATCATAGCTGGCAAAGTAATAAATAATTATAGTGTTTTACACCACAGTAAAATAACATCCAAATAAAAAGTAGCCTCCTTGAGTTATTAAGTTTAAAGCTGTTATGGCTGATGGTCAAGCTCATAGCAACTTTGTTTACAGGAAAACATAATGGAGCCCTTGTTACATCTTTCTCCTTGCCACCCCCAGTCAAGGACAAAGTTTGTGTTCTTATAAATATGTTAAGAATTTCATCTGTAATGTTTGTCTATGAAGAACATTAAAATGCCTTTCAGTGGGGTGAGTGCCAATCTTATTTCACCAAGCCAAGGGAAAGAATCCTGCTCTGGGTTTCCACCTAGGGAAATGCTGGTAAGGAATGAATAGTCTCTCCTCAGCTCTCTGAGGTAGCGTATTATTCCTGTCAAATTCAGCGGTCTTTCGTTTTATGGCAATGTCCTCTTTCTGCCTCCCTCTACATATCTTTACATACCTCTTTCCCCACCTAATTCATGTCTGTGCCTGATAAAGCTGGAGAATATATAAATTAAACATTTAATTGACCTGTCCGGAAGCAGTACCATTAGAGATAGATGCATACTATGTCAATCCTGATGTGATGTAGCTCTTCCAGCATCTGCGATGGCTTTGCTTGTTGTTCAGGAACTTTATTGATGCAGTATGCATTCCCAGTTCACACCATGAAGAAATGTTTACACCTGCAGGCATGTCCAGATGGCAGTGAAAGGCCCACATTCATGAAAGGAGCGTTTGGCAGCTCCTGGTCGCCAAGGTCTGCAGCAGAGACCGGCCCTCTGCTACCCACCGCTTCCCGAGGTAACAGGTTAGCACCCTGAGGCCAGAGATCCCCAGTGCCGGGGGAGAGGGAGAGGACAGAGAGACGGTCTGAAATAATACCCTGAGCAGCACTGCTTATTGTTCTGGAAATTTAAAAAGCAGGGGAAATTAGGGGGATGAGATGTTCAGAGTTTAGATCTCCACAGAAGTCTAACTCAGGTCTGCCCCGTGCAGCGCAGTGTTAATTTCAGGATCACGGGCCGCTGAAGGTCTGAGGCATGACGGCGGGGACGGCTCTGGGCTCCCGCACTATGACCATCGGCGGGTGATGGAAGGCGCTCTGAATCGCTTGGAATCTGTGGCATTCCTGCTATTGCTTTTCTGTATTGTATCTCCTCACTGTTATCACTGGAATGGTCAAAGGTCACCTGCTCGAGTGTTTTCAAGGAGGTGTTGCCGGCCTTGACTAACCATCTTGATTGGAAAGGTTTTCTCCTTGGACCACCTCCAAGTGCGGACACATCTCAGGTGACAGCTTCTGGCTGTGCAGCCAGCTGTGGTGTAGACTGTGGACCCCGTAAGTAGTATAGAAGGATATGATGTCTTTTATAGAGTTGGGCACATAGTTTTGCTGAATACATGATACACTAGGGATGGGGAAGGTTTTTTTCCCACGGATGCAGAAAACACCTTTAAAATTTAGAGAGGTTCTCAGATTAAAAGAGGGCAATGGTTTCTGATACCTGAGCTGGCATTTACTGAATTTCGGTGTTATTAGGGAAAAAATTCCTGAACATCACATGGCAGCCTGGATGATAGAAGCACAGTAGCTCACTTTTGCTAGCTATTGTTTTGTTACTATTCTTCAGGAATGACTGAAATTACCTGGCAGAGACTGGCCTGTGTTTTATTTTCTGAACCCTAAATGACTGTATCTGATTGGACTGGCGTAAAGCCAAATCTGTTCTTAGCACCACGTGGTAACTGAAGGAAGGCAGACTAACAAAGAATCTGGGGTAGAACTTCTACTCGTCCAAGTGCCTTCCTTATGGTTCACTGTCAAACCAAGCTTGAATGTTTGAATGGAAAGGATCCAAGTGAACAGTGCTCTTTGGTGCCCCGGATGTGGTACCACAGAGTCATGGGAGGATCAGCGCTACCTCTCCAGGAACCCACTAAGTCACCAGCACTATGCACTGCCTTTGTTTCTTTACTTCTTTAAATGGAGTTAATACAGACTCCTACCTTTAGGGCCAACAGTTTGGGAGAAGGGTTTGTTAGCACTCACAGACTCTGTTCCCATATAATGATTTATTTTTGCTGTACCCAAGGTAACATACTATAGTGGTCTCCTTCTCCCTGACGTCTAACTGTAGAAGGCCTGACCCTGGACCACTATAACGGCATTCTGTTAACCACAAGGGGCCCTGGGAACCACCTGTCTTGTCTTGGTTGAAATGCTATCTATTCTTCCATTCCCTGAAAAAAAAATTGTATCAGGTGGATAGTGGGATAAATCAGTCAAGCTTTTGTGGACTCTCAAACAGGAAAGGTGACAGAGATACCCTCTTAAGAAACTAATCAATAGTACCTGTGTCACAAGTATCAATAGTACCCATGAAAAAGTGGGCTAAAAGGGATCTCATAAGATAGTCTGCCTTTAAGCTGGTGAGGTTTAAGTCATCCAGAAGAAAGAGTTGTTCTTTTCTCAATATTTCCAGAGGGACATACTATACATAATCCTCTGAAAGTTAATTCCATGCTTTGAGCCCCAAAGATGTCTGGTGCCAAAATCTTAGCATTTGAAACCAGACTAATTTCTTACTATTTACTAACTATGCATAAAGAGAACAAGCTATTATTCTACCTAATGAGGTTCAACATGTTCTTGTCAAAGGACTTTACAGGAGTTCCCAACTTGTGTACAGATTCTAGTTCATAAGGGTGTTTGGAAACTTGAAATTTATGTAGAAATATAATAATATTTATGGTAACATTATTTGTTTCATGCTTATCATGAGCCAGGTCCAGATGTAGTTCTAAATTCTTAATATCTGTTCATTCCCTTGTTCTTTTTTAATAACCACAAGAAATAGGTATTATCTTTCACCAGATTATGAAAAATTCAGTCTGAGAAGATTAAATAATTTTTCCAAATAGAGGAGACGAGAGTTAAATGGAACCTGGCTCAAGGCCACATACAGGTGGTATTGTCAGTAGGTGAGAACTGAACTTTTTTTTTTTTTTTACCAACTCTTTCCCCTTGCTGAGAAAGGCAGTTATTTTGTGCTCCAGTAAGGGATTGCTCCACTAATAGAGTTGTAAAACTTACCATCATGTTTAAGACAATGGACAATGTGTGTCATACTCTATGTGTGAAAATGTTCTCATTAGATTTCTTCAGTTTTCTTTCAGAGATTGTTGTTTTGGGGTGTTTTATTTTCTTGTTTTCTTTTCTGTAGAACAGCTTTGAAGGGAGTTGATGTTGGCAAATGAGAACACAAACCCAACTCACTGAGAAACAATTTTGGTAGAACCCCACAAAATATGGTGACCTTTAATGCTTCGTGAATGTTATTTTACACAGAGTGTCCACAGAGGCAGGGGAGAATTTAAGATGAATCCAGAGTATACCAGGAAGGACTATACAGTAGGGTGTGGCCAGGACAGTGAATGCAAGGCTCGCTAGACAAAGTCAGAGGGATGGCTTTAGGGTCCTGCTGGATGAGCCAGGGAATTTCTTACTAACTAGCTGAGTATGATGATACCATTTTATTCCAGAGAAAAGCAAACCACAAATCTCCCAATGCTGTGATGGTGGTTACTGATCTAATCTGATTAGATGACAATATATTCATTAGCTGATTAGAGGGTAGCAGAAGATTACATGTAATTTCAAATAGGCTTGGCTGAAAATTGAGTATGAGATATTCATTTTGACTAAAATTAAGGGCAAGGGCATGATGAACACAAGGGCATAATGATGAAATATCACAACTAAACTCCCTCATCTACATTTCTGTGTACAAATGTGTAAAATACTGAGTACCAGCATCAAGCACAGTCTTTAAAAGGCTTATCTTTTGAATGTGAATTATTTTAGAGCAAATCTGAGAGTCTTTTCCATAAATTTACATGAAATTTAGAACTGTATAAACAAATAAGGAATGTTTGGCATCAAAGCTGGTTTTTATTTTAATTAGTGAAAGAAGGTCATTCCCAATTTGAGATGGCAAGATCTTGGTACAGAGTAAAAAAAGAATAGAATCTTTAGTCCTGCTTAACTACTATTAATTTTGGGGGGGTGCTGGAGATCATTAATAATAACGAAACTCATAACATAGTTCTCTGAGTATCATCGGTTGATATTGTATGCATTTGTACAAATAAAAAACAACATTAAAAACTTGGGAAAAAAGAAGTCCTACCTTTCGTCCCATATATGGGACAAATTTCTGTTTGGCTTTAGAAATTCCTAATATAATCACAGCCTATTGGGTAGAATGCAATAAAGTAAATTTTAATATTCTCTTTATATCTCTGCTTTATCCAGAATCAGGCACTGGAATAAAAGAAACCAAAAGTGTAAATACAGACCAAAATGTAAAATAGATATTGTGAAATAGAAAGTGTTCAAAGGGGAAGTGGAAAGGAGGAGCAGGGGATGAAGGAAGGGAAAAGGAAAAGAAAAGTAGAAGAGAAAAGATGGAAAAAATGGAAACAATGCTGTCATAAATAAGGAGGGGAGGAGAAGTCAAAGGAAAAGGAGGGAAAGGGAAAAAAAGAAAATCAAAATATAACACGCACAGGTACAAAACTCCTATGATGAATATGATTATTATGTATATCTAAAATGTATCAATATTTATATATATACCAACATTTGTATACCAATATTTATATTATACAAAAACACTGAAATAAAGCAAAGGTATTTATATGAAATGGATTGCATTTGAGATGTCTTATACTAATACTACATTTCTTTCTCTGCACTCTGATGTCCCAATGTGAATGTGGACCATCACAGAAAGGTGTATATTTTCCCTTTAACAGCAACTTGACTACTTCATCTCTGTTCTGACCCATCTTCAAACATTTAAGTATTTTTTTCCTCTCTCTTCTCATTTTCATTCTAAAGATTGGCCTGTAATGCTTTCAACTTCAGTGTTTTTCTGTTTGGGTTAAGATTAAGGTGCAAGAACAACCTGATTTTGTCCAAGAGATTCTTTATGTTAGGTATTTACATAGGTTGAATAGCCTCCTTTAGAGGCCTGTGTGGCCTGAAAGACACGTGAATGGGATTTTTTATATAATCCTACCTGCAGTCTTCTGGGAAAGCGAAGAGGTATCCTTTGTATTATTGTTTCTGAGAGACTTCTTTCCATCATACCACTAATAACAGTTAATTACTAGTAGCATTACTAAAGAGCATTTACAGTTGCTGTTAGTTCAAATTACTGCTTTAAATAGCTATAAGAAGATATTTTCAAAATTTATCCTGACTCAAAATTGTTTGGGGAGTTCCATAAGAAATCGAGGAACGTCTAAGGCTTTCATCCCATTTGAGAGTTTATCTAATTGGAAATATTTGCCCTCTTGTAAAGTCATATCTGTTACGAAGCCAGTATTTTTACACGTAGAAAAAACACATTGCATTTAACGTTGAGCCTGTTTCTAACGTATATAGATTTTCTGATGTTTCATCCCATGAGAAGAGCCCCAGATAAATATGTACAACCTTTCATACCCAGCTGAATTATGGAAAAGACTACAGTGAAATCTGACTATCCAATGGTAGTAATGATTGCCAAATAACAGAGAAGAGATTTGAACAACTAAGTTTCGGAGATTCTGCTTTTACTCTGTAAAGTAGGTTCTGATGTCTAAGAAGCATGCAATCTTTGGTCAGACTTAGGATATCTGTCCAGGTTCCTTGAAAGTTAAAATACTTTACTGTGGAAAAGCCCTTACGAAGCCTGTTAGAGAGCCTGTTGGGCTCGTCAGTAACACTCCCAGACTGTGTCAGCACGATGACAAAGAGGGGGCTGGAAACCGAACACTTGCTTCCAAGTAACTGAAAATACAGACTTGTATTCTCCTAGTTTTCATCACCAGATTTGCTATTAAAATTTTTATTGTGGAGATACATATATATCATAACATTTATCACTTGAACCGTTTTTGAGTGTGGGGTTCAGGGGCATTAAGTTTGTTGACGTTGTTGTGTAACTTTCAGTACTACCCAGGTCTATAGCTTATTTTATCATCTCAAACTGTCACCCTAAAGTTCTGTGTTCATTCCGCAAGCGCTCCCCATTCCCCGCCGGTCCCCTGGTGACCACCGTATCTTTATGCATCTCATTATTCTGGTCACCTTCTATAAATGGACTCATACACTATTTGTTCTTTTGCCTTTGGCTCGTTTCACTTAGCGTGATGTCTTTAAGGGTCATCCATGTTGTAACATGTATCAGAATTTTATTCTCCTTGGAGGCCAAGTAATGGTCCATTGTGTGTATAGTCTGCACTTTTGTGTATCCATTCATCTGTGGACATTTGTCTTGTTTCCACCTCTTTGGCTCTGTGAAAATACCGCTAGAAGCATCAGTGTACGAGTACTCATCGGAGTCCCAGTTTTCAGGTCTTTTGTGAACATACCAGAATTTGCTTTCCTGGATCATATTCCTGGATAAAACATGGAATTTCATGTTTAATTTTCTCAGATCCATTTCACTGCTTTCTGAAGCGTCTGCTCTATTTACATTCCCATTTGAAAGGCACCAGTGTTCAATTTCTCCACATTCACACTGATTTTTGTTATTTCTACTTTTTTCTTTTGGATAAGAGCCATCCTAATAGGTATAAAGTGGTATCTCCTGGTGGTTTCGGTTTGCATTTTCCTTACATTTATTGACGTTCAGCAGCTTTCCCTGTCCTTTCCCATGTGTAAATCTTCCTTGGAGAAATGTCTGTTTCAAGTCCTTGTCTCATTTGTGAGTTGTGATGTTTGTTTAATTTCTGGTTGCTGTCGTTTTGCATGTTAGGTCATGGTCAGCTATCAAAATAGATTATTTGATTCCTTAAATAGTAGTAAGGTCTATTTTCCAAGGCAAACTTTTGAGCAAAGGTGGATGGATCAAGTCTATCTCTTTTAGTCAGAAAGTGAATCAGTCATACAGCTACCAGGAGAAAGGGTAAGAATTATACAAGTTTCATTCTAAGTCTTGCAGACTCATCATTAGTAATGGTTTTCTTAAAATCTTATGCTTTGGCATTGAAAAGACATAATAAAGTTCTCAAAACTCTGAAGAGCAAAGAGTTAATACCGAGAAAGAACGATCTCATGGAAGAGGTGAACATGTGATTTGATAATGGAAGCTGTGTGTTTTAAGGTTTTTGCTTGAAAAACAAGGACTTTGTTTCAAGAATGATATCACACCCTTCCCCTTTCCTCCAGTCGGAAAAGCACGGAAATTCAGAAGTCAAATTTTTTTTTTTTAATACAGCAGTATAATGAAGGTCATGCTTTAAGTAAAGATTTAATCAGGGGTGAGAAGGCTAGACAGGTAATAATGATTAACGACATCATCGACCTCAGAGAGTGTGTATTATGTTCTTGTCTTTATGTACCAGTATAAAGACAGGCTACAAAACACTTTATATGTTCACTTCTGTGATACGAGAAAGATGTGAAGGTCATGAAAACAAATGACCACACGATAGGTGTCTATCTATGAAAATTATATTTGTGGTATATTTGCGATAACATTCATCTAGAGATTAATGGAATAATCAAAGGAGTTGTGAATTAATAATAAATGTACTTTTCCATTTCATTGAAATTGAAACGCAGACTATGGGGCAATCCTTTATCAAAAAGGCCTTTATACATATGTATATATAAATGTGATGTCTCAGATGTTAAACACACTCTTGACCATGGAGCTACACTCCCAGCCCCAACTCTGTATTTCTGGAGGGACCAGGAGGAAATACCAGACACTTCGGACCAGCTTACATGGCTCAGGAGGCCCAATTAAGCATTTAAGCATCCCACTTAATTTTGATATTTAGCTCATCTGCTTAAGTATGGGTTGCCTTACCTTTACTCATCTACTCAAAAAGATAATTTTGCCCTTTTTGGGACATTGCAGGTCATAGTATAATACAACCTCAGGGGGATAAAGGTCTGTATTAGACGATAGAATCCAAAATGAAACAAAAAAGACACTCCAATGTTACGTAAAGTGGCTGTTGAAATGTATCATTTTCAACTTCTTTGTTCTGGTTTTCTTATTTAGGAAGAGTAGGAATAATACAAGATTGCTTTGAAGTTCACATGTGATAATGTATATTAAGTGTTAAGCACACTGCCTCGTGCATAGTAGGTGCTCAATTAATGATCACGGTTGCTTTTGTTCTATACAGCCAGTCAAGGGGAGGGAAGGGTGCACCTGGGAGCCATGAACAAAGAGGTTCAGGGCCAGGATAGGGCAGGTTGCATTCTGAAAATTGTGTAAAGGCTGCTCTGGGGTCAGTGGCTTGATTTAGGAAAGCAGTAAAAGGGCAATCTGTGGGGCATCCTTGCATGTACAGGGCAGGTGGGCTCAACTTCACCCCCCACTCAACAGGGACAGCGCTGAAGCCAGGGGAGAAAGGACCCACTGGGATCTGTGTTCACAAGAAGACATCAGCCAAATTCTACCTATGTCTTCTTTCCCTCTTTGCTATGTGTAGCTAGTTCTTTCTAAGAAGGGTCAGGGAGAGGAACTCTGAACTCTTTTACTGCTTTCTGTATTCCCAATGCAGTATAATGTCAAAATTAGACTCAGTTCTGTTTGCTTCTGGTCACAGTGAGGGGCGTGCCTGGCTGACCTGGGCATTGAGCTTGGTGGCCTCTCTGGGTGCAGAGTCACGACTGGGCCCCCACAGACCCACGCCTGTGTTTAGCTGGTTGATGGGTTTCTGACCTCTTATCCAGAGACTCAGGAGCTGGAGGGTGCTCTCCAAGGGAATTGCAGTTTGACAAGGACAAGGACAAAGTGATTCTGGAAAAAAATAAATAATTTGTGTCCAAGATGAATATAACCCCCCCCCCCTAGGGTGAGCAGCTGAGGCTAGCTTTGCTAGTGCTTTATTGTAGATCCTTTGGCCAGACCCCTGGTGGCATCTGCCCGAACCATAATTCCTGCATTTGTTGACTTGAAACATTGCATTTTACTCTTCCTGGTCAGCTTTTAGCCTTTGAATCTCAGTGGTATGTGAATGGCTTTAATATTTCAGGCTTCTTTTGTTTGTAAGTCATAATTAACTTTATTTTGAAAACCTCCTAGTGGCCCATCTTTATTAGCTCAAAGAAGTGTTGTGAGGATAAAGTGAAATAATATATGTAAAAGCATGTTCAGTTTTTATTATAAAGCAAAGTGGTTTGTATGCGTAAGTGCTCATGTTTCATCTGTCTTTAATAGTTCCAGGCTGAAAAGAAATGCAGATCTTCACAATGAGATTTTTCAACTGATTTAGAAGCCCAAACTCTATCTGAATTCTGTGGAGCAGACTGAAGGGCAAGTTGGCCTTCTTAACATGGTAATGGGTTACAGTTGAAAGAAGTATGGCAATGGCCATAGACAGGAATGTTTTCATGTCCCTGCCAATAATAAATTTAAAAAGAAAGGAAGAAAAGAGTAATTTTCTCTTCATAAATCTGTCTTGCTCTTAGTAGATGGGGATGGAAGATCTAAAACCCTGGAGGTTTTAGTTGTGGCAGTAGCAGCATGGTGCTCTTTAGCAGTGCTTCAGAGAATGCGATAAAATCCAGGATTCAGGTCCTTAAGTGGGGAAGGAGTTGCATGGCTGGCGGTGTCTAAGGCAGAGCTGCCGGCTCACACTGCCCTCAGGGCGGTGAAGGCTGATCCACACTGCATGCAGAACGCAGTTAGAGAGGCCAGTAAGGCAGGGGGGTGCAGATTGTTCTAATTGTAACTAGAATTTTCTACCTACATTATACTTAATTACAATTAGATGCAAAAAGTTCTGCCAATATTTTAAAATTCTTTGTTTTCAAGCAAATATATTAGTCTCCTCTGCTTATAAAAATGATACATGTCTTCATTAGAACTTTATAAAGCACATGGAAGTATAAAGAAGAAATTGAACATTACAACTTCCGTACTAGTTGGGATAATCACTTAAACTCACTCTTTCTTTGTCCTTCCTTCCTTTGTTCCTTCTCTCTCTCTCTCTCTCTCTCTCTCTCTCTCTCTGTGTCTTTCTTTCCACCACTCATATATGTTATTAGCCTTCTTAAGGCTTGGATTCTTCATTAGCAAACTGATGATAACCGTAACAATTATCTCATAGGATTTTTTCGTGAAGGTTAAATGAGATAAAGAGTGTAAAACACTCAGCCAAGTTGTACACGCATAACAAATGGTAGAAAATGATGATGTACTGTGTTTCTTCTTGTCATTATTTAGTCTTCTTTGTAGACTCTAATTTCATTGCATGTTCTTTTTCTGCAGCAGGGGTCAGCAAACTTTTGTATACATTATTTCTTTCCAGTTTTTTCTATTCATCTATATTTTGCTTGTTAGTAAAATTGGAATCCTAGCAGGCATGTTTTATATGGTGATTTTCCCCCCCTAGGTATTATACAAGCTTATTTCTAGATCATCAGTGTGTGGAAATATTTTAATGACCTGTTGTGTTCCATTGTCTGGACAGATATGTGCGGCGGTGTGTGTAGCAGCCAAGACTGAGAATTGAGAGTTGTTCTGCCTAGCTGTGAATCCCAGCTCTGCTCCTTGCTAGCCGGGTGCCTTTGGGTGCTTAACCTCTGCCTGGCTCATGTTCCGCATCTCTAAAATGTGTTTCAAAATAAAGTCGCGGGATTGTAAAGTGTAAACTGGGTTATTATGTGCTCATCAAAACTTTCAGGACAGTTTCTGGCACAAAGCAAGCATGATATTATCGTTATATCATGATTAATATGTTAGACTATTTCTCATTTTTGTCAGTAAAAATTAAACTCTGATGAATATTCTTTTACTTGAGTCTTTTTTCTATCTGAATGTTTCCTTAGGAGAATTTTCTTAGAAGTAGAACTACAAAGAACTTTAGTGTATGACTAAACTGCATTCCAGAAAGATTGCAAGATTCCCTATCAGCTTGCCTATTTCACCACACTGTTGACAGTACTGGGAATTTTTATTGAAAACATTTTATACTACTATTACAGTAAACCTGCATTTAAATATATATTTATTTAACTGCTATTTTAGAAATTCTTTAGAATTATATTTTATTCTGTGTAAATTGTCCATTTACTTTCTTTCCCGTCTTTGTAGAAATTCTTGCTATATTGTTACGCCAGCTTGGGAGCTGTCATTTCTTTGGCGACTATTTTTCCCATATCTTTGTGTTTTATCCGTTTTTTATTATCTGAAGACAAATTTACTGATAATTTATCTTTGTATTCTTTTCTATAACTCTTATGCTTAATACATCTAAAAGGATATATAACCAATGAGCAAATAAACAACAGGAATACAGATAAGGATAACATTGCTATGCAGAGAATTGAGTAATAGTGTCTGGATGGCTATTTAAATCAGGTGGCCAGAGGAGGCCTCTCTCAAGTGGTATCATTTAAATCATCTGATGACTGAAAAAAGACAGTCAGATGCAGATATGGCAGATGTGGGGAAGAGTTTGCCATTTGGAAGAGGACAAGGATGAAGGTCTTACGGAGGTTAGCGGGATGGTCAGGAGATCAGGACAAAAGCTAGCAAGTTGGGTGGGGCACATCATGCAGGGCTGTGTAGGCTTAAGGAAGAAGTTGGTATTTTACTCTTGTTTAGTGCAAAGACTTAAACAAATTTGTATTTTCTGGCCTGACCTGTCTTGCTGCTGTGTGGCTTCCAGAAGGACTTGAGGGGAAGCAAGATGACTTAATGGTCTCGTTGTGAGATATCACGTGTGGGGTAATAACATGTCGGTATCAATAATCACAGCTAACATTTGTTCAGTACTTTTATATACTGGGGTCATGAGAGGCAACACATATATCATCTAATTTAGTCATAAATGGACAATTTCTAGACTATATCAGGGGTTGTTATAATCCAAAAATATACATTGAATGAGTCTCCTAATCAGGTGGTTTTGACACCCAGTAACAAGTATGTTAAAACCATAGTTACACATGGAGGGGTTTGAATAATTTTTTAATTTAAAGTGATCTTTTTATTTGAAAATACTAAGAGTTCATGTTTTAGGCAGAGAAGATTATTCCTTCCTACAAGATGCCTACCAGGAATTGTTCCCAGAAGCTTACACTACAGCTGGGCAATGGGAGGAGCTAAAGGGGACTAAGCTTAACAGAAGCACGAAACAGAGACCGTACAGGTTGCAGATCCTTCCAACTCAACCAAGAGGCTGCAAACTTTAAAAATGAAAATTCAGGCAAGTGTAGTGAAAATAGCAAGGCAAGGCAAGCAAGCTGCAGACTCTCATGGATTGTGGGCTTGTCTGAGATGTGAGCTGAGGACAGGTTGGGGGAATCTTTGTAGTATTAGAAGCCCTAGTCAAATGTACTTTGAGTCATTAACTGGGAAAGGTGGTTGGACATAGAGTATGAGGACCTGGAGTTATATTTTAATGCTAGGGGATGAAAGTATAGCAGAAGTGAAAGAAGAAAGCAGGCCCCTAGTCAGCCCTCTTTGGGAGCCCCAGAGTACCACTGGACACCAAAATCAGGAGATCTTGGGTGACGGAAGTGGGAGCATAAAGAGGACAGAAAGGTCAGTCTGACTCTCCAAGATGGAGCTGAGAACCTGCTTACTTACCCACCGTGGAGTCCAGAGTCTCAGCCTTCAGCCTTCTCTGGCTCGTCACTAGACAGAGATCCTGAGCTCTGAAACCCAGCTATACCCAGAGGGAGAGGTTTCCCCTTCTGACACACACTCTTGGGACTGGGTGGGTTGCTTTGAGGGTGATCTAGATCTCGCTTGTACTTGTGTTCAGTGACCTCATCAAGTCGTTGCCTTGAAGTAAACTATGGTGGCAGCATTTATACCGAAGTGAGCAGTTAACCTTACTTCTCCCGACTCAGAGAGCTGGCTTACTATGTGCGCTGGTTGGGAGAATTCACTGGACACAGTATTGTGATGGTCCATAATTCCCAGAGAGAAACATTCTGTGATGGAAGTTGTTCCTGGGCGTTTTGTTGCCAGAGTGACTGGTGCCAAGTTTGGGCTGTGTGGCAGTACTAACATTCTGTTCTGGTTTACCTTGATAACTTCAGAATTGTAATTTCACATCACCTTTCTTTAAAAAATCCATGGTACAAACATGGTGCAGGGATAAAAATCGGTAATGTAGACATTAATGAAACTTCACAGCATTGACTCAGCGTGCGTTTGTGGCCGTACAGTATTTGTGGGTCAATAGAAAGCTTGACTTTCTTTGTAAAATCAAAATTACAACTTGATGTTAAAATATTTATTGCCTGTAAGGTTTGAGAACGGTTTAACAAAATTACATATGTATGTATATATGGAACCATATTGCTATACAGTTGAATATTTCCACATAATGTAAAAGTAATATGTTGCCTTGCCTTCTTATATCAAGTTTAAGGCAAACTAGTTGTTTGGACATTAAAGTATTATAAAGCCTTTGGCAACAAGTAGAATTTTTGGAGATATGTTTCACTTTAGTGTTATTCTGATGTGAAATGAAAATTGATACATAGCTATAAGAGGCAATGTTGAAACACTTAAACTTGAGTTCAGGTATTTACAGGTTTTCTTTTCTCTTGAAGTATTTAAAACAAACCACTCCACTATAAAATCTTTCCTATGATGGATTTCCATAAGGTGTGGTCAGCTTTCTGGGAAAATTAGATTGAATTCAAGAATTTTGAAATCCAAACTTCAAACTTGCTGGACTTCCTTTTGGTTTTAGGTTTTATTTCAAATGTTTTATTGCACATGACTCAGCAATGTCAAGAAATCAAAATATCATAATAAGGGTAATAGGTATACTATGTAAAGTACACCCATCTGGAACTCATTTTATTCGAAGACAGCATATCTTCAATGTTAAACCACGAATAAAGCACTCCAATGTCATTACATTTTGGAAAATCTTTTGCTTGACTAATAATTCTTAATTATTTGAGTCTTTCTTGTTTCTTCTCCAAAATATTTTAAAATTCTTCTTGATAACTAGCATTGTTCCTTTGAACTTTAAAAGGATTCAAATGTTGTCACTCATCTGATACTCAGAAAATCCTTTACTTTTCCTCTCTTCTTTCTATCCCGCTTTTACCTGTTTTGAATGCATACTACTAAATGCATACATTCTGACATCTAGGGCAAGCCCTTGGTCCTCAGCCATGGGCTTTTGATATCAACACCATGACCAGCTTTCCTCCATCCGGATTCCTTCAGAGGCACGGTAACCAGGAGAGTTTAATGTCCATCTTTACCTTTCACTCTCTCTTTGGTCTCTGAGCCAGGTATGAGCTATAAATTAAGGTAAAATGTACAGCTGGGTCAATAAAGAGAATGTGTGTGTGGGGTGACATAGATTTCCTATCATTTTTCACAAAGTTTGAAAAACAGAGTTGGCAAGGAGGAAAAAATAAAACAGCAGGATTGCACATATGAATTAAATATTTTCATCCCAACTCTTTTTAGATAGCCCAAGAGTATTAGGAGTGTGTGTGTTTTGGTTGGGCTTGGCCAACATTCCAACAGTAAATGGCTTCCTGTTCAGCATGTTCGAAGTCAGGCTGTCTTTTGGGGTTGGTTTAAAAATATGTGTGAAGTATGTACTTTTACTTCAAGCCAAGTCAAATGTTTTCAGTCCCCCCCACTTGCTTCTTCTCTCTTTCTATCCTGTCATTTCTTGCCCCCCTGAGACAGTAAAATATATCCTAAAATTTGTTTTTTTTTTTTTCAGAAGGAAGTTTGGTGATTAATTACAAGTTACATTAAACATATATTATTGCCCTCAAAGGTGTTTAGCAAGAACCTGGCCAGGGTCACTCCTACCTGGCATTCTTGGGTGTTCGACCTTGGCAAATAGAAGTGAGAGAAGTATGCAAAGAAACCAAATATTTGGCTCAGGCATAACAGGGAACCAGTGGATAACTCGGGGTGAGAAATGGTCTATAACTTTTCACCTCAGTGGTGATGAACCTATAATTCCCAAATTGTTTGTTTAATTTTCTATTTCTACCACATCAGTGACAAATATTATTTTGTACTGCATGTTCCTTGTGGATTTTTTTTCATTAGCAAAGTCCAATTAAGATGCCTGAAAGGAAAATAACATACCTGGGACCATCATACCTAGCAAGAAATGCCACAGATGTACCCAGGAGGAAAAATATAGACTTCAGATGGAGGGCACTGTGCCCTTCTGCAGAAGGCTGCTCTGATGTTGATAGATGTTAAAAATACATGTCTTATGACCTAATTAGAGGAAATTCTCAGATACTCACATTTGAAATCAAGCCGTTGAGGCTTGATTTGTGTTTGGCGTGGCTACAGGGACTGCAAATCCTCCTCTGCATAAAGGTCTTCAGACAGAGCCCCCCACACATGGGCTGTGCCTGTTGAAGTTCTGGAATGTTTCTAGACAACACATTTACTAATGAAAGTAGGATCAGAATGAACGGTTTCTATACCTTAGAATTTATTTAATGTAAGAGGTCATTTATTTTTTACTGTTATGTCAATTATATGGCTTGTGTGGGAAGTGAAAAAGCCAACCTTTCCATATAAATCTCTAGCTAGGGGTGATCTATTCAGAGAATGTCTTTGACGTGTGAGTCCAGGCTTCTGGTGTTAGCTGTTTTCAAGTTAGGTTAACTCAGCAAACACTTACTGAATTATTGACTTGCAAAGCTCATTGCTAGTTGCTCCTAATAGGATATTAATGACCTGGAAGCAATTTTCTTTGACAAAATCCCAAACCCTTTTATTATAAAAACTCTCAGAACGTAGCACTATAAGAGAACTTCCTCAACATGATAAAGGGCATTTATTTAACAAAAATCCCCAAATCCCAAAACACACCCATGCAGGCGCAGCATACACACCATGCATTATACCTGTTGGCAGATGACTAAAAACCTTTCCCATAAAAATCAGGAACAGGACTGGACCTCCATTTTTACCACAGTTAGTCAACATTTTTCTAGAAATTCTAGCCAGAACAACTAGACAAAAGTAATAAATGGATCCTAGTTGGAAAGGAAGAAGGAAAACGGTCTCTGTTTACAGATGACATGATCTGATACGTGAAAAATGCTAAAGAATCCACAGTAGCCAGTTAGAGCTAATGAATAAACTCAGCGGTGGTGCGGTGCTCCATTCGAAGGCTGTCATTGAGCACCGTGATGCCCGCATTCATCGTCTGGCCTCAGAGCAACACTGAATGTTTTCACATGTGGCTGTACCAAGTCTCCTAAAGAACAGCAAAACAGAGCTGCTCCCATATCAGTTTAAAGCTTAAAATTCTCATGAGACTATTTTGGCACCTGTCAAAGTTTGGTAAAATTCCAAATTCTTGCATAAAACTAGTATAGGAGGTTGAGTACCCCTAATCTGAAAATCTAAAATCTGAAATGCTCCCAAATCTGAAACTTTTTGAGCACAAATATGGTGCTGCAGGTAGACAGTTCCATACCTTACCTCATGTGATAGGTCACTATCGAAACACGGGTATGAAATTGCCGTCAGGCTCTGTATATAAGGTGTACATGAAGCACAAGTCAATTTCCTGCCTAGTCTTGGTTCTTATTGCTAAGATAATAACCACTATGGAAACCAGTAGAAGAGTCTTCAAAAAGTTAAAGTAGAAATTGCATTCAATCCAGCTATTCCCCCTCTAGGTGTCTTTCTGAAAGAGTTAAAGAAATCATTTTATAATGATACATGCATACCCATGTCTATAGCAGCACAATTCATAACAGCTAAATCTTGGAAGCAGCCTATATTTCTAACAGTGGATGAATGCAAAAAGAAAATGTGCTATTTATACACAGTGGAGTACTACTCTGCCAGAGCGAAGGATAAATTTGAGTCATTTTTGTAGGAAAATGGATACACCTTGCAATCATAATGTTAAGTGCAATAATTTCTTTCGTATGAAAACCCCAAAATTTAAATAAAAATCCAAATAAAAGATAGACCCTAGGAAACAAGGACAATCTTTTGCAAAAGGGAACGGGACCAAGAGAGGGAGGGAGGGGCAGGGATGAAAAACAGAATGAACACGTGTCATGTACATGTACCAACTCCCCACGATGAGTATAATCATTATGTACTGCAAACATGTACTAATAAAAAAACTGGAAAAACCTCATTATTTATGTGCAGATATTCCACAGTCTGAAGTCCAAAACCACTTCTGGTTCCAAGCAGATTGGATATGGGGTGCTCAGCTTGTAGCACCTTTAGTCTCATGCCTTGAAGTAGATTCTTTAGCTTGGTTATCTTCCAAGGACAGATGACACTGAATATAAAAAACAGAGAGAGGGAAGCATCTCCTGCAACAGGGCATCCAAAGAGAAGGGACAGAGGACCAACATGCAGAAGGTACAGTGGCCCTTGGCTGTTTCTGATGGCCACCATGAGCCCCACCTGATTATTTAAATTAGTGAAAATGAAGTAAAATTAAAAATTAAGTTTCTTAGATGCACTAGCCACATTTCAAGTATTCGCCACCAAGCAGAGCCAGAGACTGCCGTGCTGGGCATCATGGACACAGCGTTTTACTGCAGAAAGGTGGCAGAGCACTGCTGGAGGTGACATTTTGTTCCTGTGTCACCCAGTGATAGATAGTGGATGTAGTTTCTTGTCAAAGATGGCCTCAAGTTAAATGTTTCATGATCAAAGAGTATTTGGTTATATTAATGTACTATGATTAAAAAAAAGCTTTCTTGTTATTGGTACATGTTTGCAGTAAAGTAATTATATTCCTTGTGGAGTTGGTACATGTACATAACACATCTTCTTTTTTTTTAATCCCCTGCCTTCCACTCCGTCCCCTCTCCTTCCATCTATTGGTCTCCTTCCCTTTTACCAAAGATCTATCTATCTGGTTCCTATTATCTTTTTTTTTTTCCCCTCTTTATTTGTATTTTGGGTTTCTCGAGTAAGAGAAGCCACGCAATATTTAATCTTGCCTGTCTGATTTCTTTCACTAAACATTATGGTCTCAAGGTGTGTACCATGATTTTATTCAGAGCCCCTCTCGGGTTTTTATTTGTTGTTGTTGTTGTTGTTTTTGTTTTTTTATTGCTGGGGATTGAACTCAGGGCCTTGTGCTTGCAAGGCAAGCATTCTGACCCCTGAGGTAAATCCCCAGCCCTGTACCACGATTTTTAAAAATCAATTACTACAAAAACTTTTTGTAATTTAATTGAAATATGACTGTGATTTAAAAATAAAAACCCTGCAACAGAATTTTTGTACTCATCTTTAATTATTTATTTAGAGTAAGTAATTGAAGATAAAATGCCTGGATAAGTGTTACAGATGTTTTTTAAGGTGTGGCTAAATTCCTCTTGGGACAGTTTGTTTACCTTCCTGAGCCCAGTGATGGGTGGTACGTGGGGGTGTCACTTGGTTTTGAAAGAAAAGGAGTAGTACCCTGAAGAGCAACACCTGAAGGAAATGAAACAGAGTGACAGCATACCTGCTTCTGTGAAGGCTAAAACTGCAGATTTGGGAAGGGATAGCTGTGAGTATGTCAGGTGCAAAACAACACGAAGTGGTAACTAGCAACCATGTGCATAGGGCTGTTCAGGCATTTTGTACATTAACTAAATCCTTACCGTCCCCTTGTGAATCGGGCGCTCTCACCAGTCCCTCCATCAGACACTTAGACAAAAATGTGGCGCCTGGAATTAAGAAACCGGCCCCACACAGCTAAGTGGCAGCACTAGGACTTGAATTCACCTGCTTCATCAGGGCGGCTAATCATCCAAGAGTGTATCTGTAGCCACTGTACCACGTTGCTTCTTAACCTTCCTAATCAAATCCCGAGAGAACCGATTATTAGGGGTTGACTTGTTGTGCCCTCCCCCAACAAATATATTGGACTTCTAATCCCCAGCACCTCAAAATGTGAACTTACTTGGAAATAGGGTCTTCACAGATGTGAGTAGCCGGGAAGAGGTCACACTCAGGAAGGGTGGGCTTCTAATCCAATATCACCCTTGTTCTTAAAAGAGGCCACGTGAAGACACAGACCCCCAGGGGGACATTGTGTGATGATGAAGACATACATTGGAGTTCTGCAGTGCAACCACCAGATGCCAGAGAGAGGCAGGGAAGGATTCCCCTGCAGATTTTACAGGAAGTAAAGCCCTCCTCACACTATGTTGCAGACAATCTGGACTCCAGAGCTGTGAGCCTACACATTTCTGTTTTAAATCACCAAATACGTGGTGCATTGGTTGTAGCTGTACCAATTGGATCAGACACAGAATACACTGAGTGTCTGATCAGGTGCCCGTGGAGCCCTGAGTGCACCTCGCCTACTTTCTGTCTTGGCCCCCTTCACCTTTGTTGAATACTACATGGCACCCAGTCATACGGGCTGAAGGCCAAAAACAATGTTGGTAATTGCTTCTGTACATTTTAGAAATATTAAGTAACA